>JAVTVY010031636.1:0-13121 GCA_036873755.1 Hanleya hanleyi | reverse complement strand
GGTGATCAACTCATGGGAATCCCACGTGGACACGAAACACACCGGTGCAGCGTCATAGCCAGGTACGGTGCTCGAAATACTCACACTCAGAGGAATATGGCGCTGCGTCCACTGCGTTTTCGCTGAAAACATGTCCATGCTCTCCAACAGGGCCTCAAAATCGTAACACGCCCGGTAGGAAAAATAACGATCTGCCTCCGGTATGATAACACCCTCATCGGCCAGTTCCTGGAAAATAGTAGGCGTATTATGATACACACCACCCGGATATACTCGCTTGACACTGTTGTCACAGATTTTCTCGTGGCAATGTAAGTTGGAGGAACGGTGAAACACCCGATGGCATTGGGCACAACTGTAAGACTGAGCGTACTGGCTCATATCGTAGATCAGCGAAAAATGACTCACGCCATTGTCGTCGAACACATTGACTTTCATCGTAGCAGCATACCGTTCTGTTGAACGACGAACCAATTCAGCCACAAATGTATCCTCCTCGCATCGTAATCGGTATACAAAGATATTGATGTTGAACAGTGTTTCCACGTCATCCAAATTCTTGAACGGAACTCCACGGAAGTGCCGCTTATCCAAGTCTTGCTGCTGTAAATACTGTTCCCAATAGTCATTGGCCACTGTGTCACAAGCCTTGCAGTCACACTCGTCCACATGCACGGCCAAACACCGAAACAGACATTTCCGGTCTTTGTAGGGCCCCTTTGCCCCTCCTGTTAATGCATACAGGCCTTTTGGATGAAGCAACCACGGGGGTAGTAGTACAGGAGCACCGATAGGATGATCTCTCATTTTCGTGACGAAAAATGTGACGTTGGTCACCATTTCCACATGCCATTGGGTATTGGGGCGTTGCAACCGGGCCCATTCCAATGGATCCAACGTAGTCAGTTGGTCGATGAGTGGCTCCAGCGAAATCGCATCCGTCACCGTGAACGGCTGATCAAACACATAGGTATTAATACCGCACCTGGTCCGTCTCCTTGTGCCGTAAAATGTACCCGAATGTCATATTCAACTTGAACGCTGTCACCTGATCTGTGAAAATATTCTCGGCATAGGTAGACAAATACGTGAGGTCCTGCAATCGAAAGTTATACAAGTCCGATAGACGACGGTCACGGTAAAAACAATGGCGTATGGTAGCCCAGTGACGTCGATAAATGTCCCTGACACGCTCGTCTTCAGGCAAGACTTCAACCGGAGGTGCTGCTGGATCCCAGGGAAAATCTTCTCCACGTCTCATGCTTTCGTCTCATACAAGCGGATAGGCAAGCAGGCAGGCAGGCAGACAGGCAGGCAGACAGGCTGGTCAGGTCAATCAGGCAGGTAGGCTGGTGAGGTCAATCAGGCAGGTAGTGCAATGAATACACCCCACCCCTAAAAATCGCCTGCTTTTATACGTTTTTCTACAATCCGCCATCTTAAACCCACCATCCATCCCACCACCACCCACCCACAGCCGCCATCTTAAACCCACCATCCATCCCACCACCACCCACCCACAGCCGCCATCTTAAACCCACCATCCATCCCACCACCACCCACCCACAGCCGCCATCTTAAACCCACCATCCATCCCACCACCACCCACCCACACGCATGCGCACACCGCCACAATACCGCCACATTTTTTGTGCTGTGACGTCACAAAAGGTTCTGCGCATGCGCAGTGAAGCGCTGTTGACTCGAAATGCTGGCTGTATACTACTAACATTAGAACAAGGTGGACAACGTATGTTGCGTCGTTTCACCGTTGATTGTCAAGAACTCGTCACCGGTTTCTTTCGTTTTTACACACAAATGATCACTCAATAGATGCCAGATACGTCGGATAATTTAGTACTATAACAAAAAAAGAGACTACTCTGTTTTTTAGCGCCGTAATTTGATGGAAACAGTTAATCTTGACTGGTCGGAAGATACACGGGTATCATACGCGTCTAGTTACCCCTCAAAATTTTGGGGGATGGCTAATACTTCCCGGTGAGACTTTTTCGAAGAAACGAGTCACACGGGATGTGAAAGACTGTCGTCGAACAATTCTTGTGAACGAGCATGCATTCCATACACATGTATAAACACTTCTTTATATGTCGCACAAAGAACATATGATGGAACAGATCAAAAGCGAAATTCGTAAGCTGTAGTGGTACATGTACCGTAGGTCTATAAACTTAGATGAAGTGGTGACCATGCAATATTCGCTGGCATTTTCAGTAGCATATTTTCCATACAGAGTTGCTTCCCTTCGACCACGTTGACTTTTTCTGCTGTCCAGAAAGTCGATTATCACTTTTCCGAACTCCGAGTATAAATGGATGACAACTCTTTGGAGAAAGCTATGCTGTATTAGATTAATATAACACATATATAAAATATGAGACACAGTTGATTGGATGAAAAAGCTAAATATTAGATTGAATATATCTAAATCAACTGCTGATATTTCACATAATAAAGGCCTGATTAGATTAGACCTGCGGATCCCGATTTAATTCATAATTGTAATGAGACGGCACGATAGGTTTCTTTCATAAAGAAAAACCTTTAGTGGGGAAATGAAAACCATAAAAATAAGTTCATCTCATTTTCCAGAACGCCTTTTTGCTCATTCACTCCATCACTCACTTAATCGCTCCTGGGACGAGTATAGAGGGATATGAAACGCGGTTCCTCTCTTTGAACTAGGGTTTGTCTCGCTAATTGATATGTTAATGAGTGATTAGCGATTGGTTAATTCGTACGCCTCGTCACTGATTGGCTTTTGTGCGCAAAAGACCGTCACGTGTGCTTCGCTGCGAGTCCCGCCCTGTTTCGCTGGTCAATGCTGGGCGAATACACGTGCTTGTCAACTAGGCTCCATTAACGTGAATGCCAGTCAAATCAATTTAGGCCAATATTGGTCACCCCAAAAAATCCTTTACAGCTTAACGAGTGGCAAAAGGAATACATCATGCAAACGACAAGAAACAAAACTAGTGCACGGGGAAAAAAAATCTAAAAAAAGCAAATGACCCAAGAGGGTAGTTCAATCACAAAAACGTACAAGAATTGTGAGATTTGTTCAGACTTCTAGATATTTGGCATTTTTACGATTTTCACGAGCAATTATTTACAAAAAACAAAAATGGAAAATTAAAACATTTTGCGTACTGTGAATGACATGCTTGCATATTTTGTAAAAACTAGCACAGATATACTTCAAAGATTGAGATAAATGAGAAGTTTGATCACAAAAGAAGGAAAAAAATGAGTTTTTCCTTCCCGCTCCGTCGGCTCAGTTATCGGCACCGCAGAGCGGTCGAAAGTTGTCATGAAAATATGCATCTTTTCGATGAAAATCCCTCAAAAGTTTCTTCTCTCAAAATAGTACCTGTCTCGATCAAATAATCTGATGCCAATTGCTGCAGAAGAACGTCTATAAATCTGGTAAAATCTGGAATGAATTCGTGACGAAAACTAGGCGATGCAAAGGCTCATGCGCGTAGAGCGCGAGACCTGGCAGGCGAGACATACATTCAGCGTGAGCTCGCGGCGGCGCCTTTGATGTCGGGGTACGTTTCATATCCCTTTAATATTCGTCCCAGATCGCTCACAAATAATAATCACTCACGACTACTTTTTTTCCAAACTATAGGGTTTTTTCTCAAAGTTATGAATACGGCTTACAATTACAACAAATTCGAGCTGCAATCAATAACAGGACCTTTCACTGTGTCCGGTTAAATATTGCCGGATGTATATGTTCTATAGATAGTTGATATGACCAAGGGTGCGGAACTGCCTTTGTGCAGATATGTGAATTTTCTTGTTATTGTTATCTGAGACAATAGAGCTTATATGAGCTATACGTACCCAACATTGTGAGAGTAGCTATTTGTCAGTCGTGTGGCACAAGGAGAGCGTATATATCTTTGTGTTTTCATAGTTCCTTGATGTAAAACCACACTACTTGTTCGTATTGTTGGTTCTGACAAACAAAAGAGCATGTTACAACAGTTTTTCCAGATGTTTTCGTAGATTGTTCACACAAATACAAAATTACCCACCAATTGGGGAATTCCCCGAGAAATACAGAAAACATGTAAAACGATTTGTAACATGAATCTGCGATAGATGAACATGAATATGTCGCAGATAAATCGGGTATGTGTTAATATATACTAAAATAGTCTAACATAAATGTAGATGAGATATGTTTTCTGTACCATATTGCAGAAGATGAACAATATAAATATGATTGAAATAAACTGGTGTGTACATGTGTCTATATAGGCCTATATGGAAAAGTAGTCCGCTAAGTTAGAGTTAGAAACAAATTAAGGGAGTAGATAACGTTCATATTCATGCGCAATATGAGGCTTTATCACGGCGATATATCATCGTGTGTTTATGTTGATTTTTTTTAAACAGGTTGATCTTCCTGCAAAATTTCTCCGGCATCTCCAAAAAACATACAAATTCAACAACAGATTGATAGCGACATAACACAACATAACCATTTGTGGGTTTTACTGGAGCTCCAATAGTGAGTGTAGGCCCGACAAAAAAGCGAGAATTTTAGATTCAGCGGTCGAAGAGCACAACAGTGCTCCAGATGTTGAAAAACATGTGGTGCTCCCAAAATACCCACTTTGGAGCTTGTCAAAAATCAATAATTAACTTGGCACAAATTTTCTGTTCTCTACAAAATGACTTCAATTTCTCCTTGATATCGATAATATATCACTCTTGAAATAGCTTTGTAATTCTCTCCATATAAAACTCCAGTGTTCATGTACCGAGCCTCAATTACATAGGGAGACGTCCAAATGTATTCATGCTGACTAGCACAAAGGTCATTAATGCCGTATGAAGTAATAACAGGCGGTCCGTGGAAGTGTCGCTTGTATCCCATGCCCAGTGAAATTGTCGAATGATAAACCGCACACACCTCTATGTCCGTACACGGCATTGTTGACATCTGTGCTGGTAAACATGAATATGTTAAGCCCCAGTCACACTGTCAAGAATTGGGTAGGCGAATCACCGCGAACTGGAAAATCGTGTTCATTCTTGGCAATTCGTACTGGCATCTTACGAGGTTCGTCGCAGATCGTGACCATTCTTGCCTATTCTCGGAGGGAGTACGAAAGTTTTGGAATGTTCAAAACATTCGCCGGCCAAGTACGATTAAATGGTATACGTATGGCATTCTTGGCACCATCCTACTGCGTTCTCGCATGCAATCTCCTCCTATCGTGTATATTCGTGGGTAGTCGTAGTAGTTCTTTCGGTCACAAATCAGCAAGAATGCCGTACGCATTGTACGATGATTGTTGGACGCATTCTACGCTTCTTTGTACGATCATACTACGATACTGAGAAGAATTCAACACGATGTGTGGCGACAGCACTACGAATAACCACGAGAGTGCTACGAATAACCGCGACAGTACTACGAATACAAACGCTGGCGCTACGTTTCATGAAGAATAGGCTACGCTTCCTCGCGAATCTCGTACGATTTCATAGGATTGCTCCACGTTCTCTCGCGAAGACCATCGTACGTTGTACATTTCATAGAAGACGGATCATATATATAGGTTCGCGTGGCCTCCTGGGGTGTCGTGTCACAGCGTAACAGGTTCGTACTGCATTCGTACTCACATCGTACTGCATACGTGTTTATTCGTAGCAGATTATCGGGCATTCGTAGTGGGTTCACGGGCTGCCGTGTTGATGCGTAGGGCGTTCTTCATTGAATCGTACTGGATGCGTACTCATTCTTGATGATTCTTGTTAAATGCTTATGGCTGTCGTACAAGGAACCTACGGCATGCGTAAGGGATTCGTAGGACATTTTCAAAGGGGCGCTCTACAGGCGAATTGACACGAATCGACAAGATTAAAATATTCGTGGTCATTTGCCGATATTCTCCAGGTTAGGACCAACCGTCACAGTTCGGTATATCGATATCTGATAATACCACGATCAGTTGCAATTTTAATGGTAAATTGATAGTTGGAATATGACACTAATATCTATTCGCATCTCTGAAAAAAACATTGGCGAGTTTACATTCAGGGTTTTGCATAAATTAATTTATTTCGAAGAAACTTCAAACGCGCAAGTTTTGCTACTTTCCCGCTGTATTTTCTTTGAAAACTTGCTACCAATAATAAATCAGTTACTAACATGAAAAGATGCGTCAAATAATAAAACTTCATTTCAGGATCGTACTTTTAGAAATTTCGTTAAATTAAAAATCTCACAGTTCGGCAGAAAAATTTTGAGAATAACTTCTACAAAACAATTTTGCCGATGATGAAATCCTTAAACGCATAGTTTGGTCAGTAGGTGCAAGCATTCCATGTGAGAAAATGAAAATAGAAATAGCACTTTTACCAGAATCCACGCATAGTCACTTTTTAGCTAAAAGTGAATTTTCATGAAATATTTCGCATATAACAGAAGTCTAACTATCTCAGGATTTGTAGCGGCATTATACGGATATTTTTTCGTCAAAAATATTCATTTCACTATCCGAATCATGAAATATTCGTTAAAAAACGCTTGTATGGGAAGGTATGGGTTGACCCTAACCTGTTCTCCGCCCAAATCTTGACAGTGTGACTGGGGCTTTAAGACATCTCCCTATGTAATTGAGCCCCCGTATATGAAACAACTGTAATGGAGTTTTATATGGAGAGAATTACAAATTTATTTCAAGCGTGATATATTATCGATATCACGGAGGAATGGGGGTCATTTTGTAGAGTTCAGTTTGTTCTACACGATGCAAAAAAAGAAAATTTATGCAGAGTTAACCACTGATTTTTGACAAGCTCCAAAGTAGAGGACTAATTAAAATGGACAGACTATAGTCTTAATAGCAAAAAGGGAGAAATTTAATATGAAGTTCGATTTAATCAGCTTCAAGCAAGGAAAAGTCAAATTTTCCAACGCATTCATTGTTATGGTTATTAAATGATACACATACATTTGACGGTCATTTAAAACCAGTATGCTGATCCCCATTCTTTTCATTTATAATCTTCTCGTAACCCGATGAATAAACCCTGAAGTTTGAAAGAAATAAACCTCTATAAATGAACGTCGTCGTCTTCCTTCGGTTTACATTTTTATCTGATACCGTCATTATAACTTCACATAATGGACACATCCGTTTTCACTCCAACGTGGGGTGTGTATACTTCAATGAACGCGGGTGATTTAATGTTGTCATCATGAATGTTTAAGGGTAGGACAGAGGGTGGATATAGATGTGACATTGCAATCGGACAAAGCATGTCAACATATACAAATTTATAAGCTCTTTCTCACTGATCTTGACTCATAATTTAGGCATTTCGGTTTTATATTCTGTCCTTTTCTAGACCAAAAAAGATTTATAGTGATCCTTGTACAGGCATATTGGATTAAACCTGAAGTGTGTGCTTATATCAAGTTGCACCATATGTATGTAGCCTTCGTTGTCTAAGCGGAGAGAATGAAATGTAGCCTACAATATTTGAGATCTTTCTCCACACAGCAAGAATTTCACACTTCAGGATACCCCTTACGGGAAACTTTCTATTAGAGTGCATGTAAATATCTTTAAAATAGGCTAACATTTGACTGTTATGGGCAAATGCTGCATTTATAAGAAAGATAAACCAACACGAATGCGTGCAGATTGCAGAAATTGTGCTGAGTAATTTCCCTCCCATTATGTTATCACGTAGGATAATCAATCAGTACGATTACTGCAATCTGCACGCATTTATGAGTATCAGTTACTATAAAATAAAGTTCATATTTCCATATTTATATTTATCTTTTTACCAAGTGACTGGTGTCGGTAGGCTATCAGATCAATATGTGCTTTTCCACTGCGTATAATTCTTGGTCTTTGGTTGGATTCAAAGTATATACTCGTGTCTATCATTCTGGTACAGGTATGTACTACAGTAGTGTACAAAGGCTAAATGGAGTTAACTTTCACCCGGATGTAGAGGTCATTTGGGGAGGATTTGAGGAGGAGAGGTCAAGTGCAGTATAGTTCCGGCAGAAGGACCAAAAGCTACCTCCAATACAGGAGAGTTCCAATTGTTGGAGGGGATGTATTCAGGATGTATTCCTCCGCGGTGATGCGGTCTGGCCGCGGTTTTGGCGGTGATTCGGTCTCGGGAAAAAGCTTCCGCGGTCCCTAGATAAAATGGTCCGATGGGGTCGAGTGAGGTATCAAAGTGAAGCTTATGTGAAGGGGCATCTAATGGGCTGGGTGTGGGGTTGAACTATCGGCATTCTGCGCATGCGCGGTGGCCGAAGGGTATGGAAATAGCCGTGTTGGAGCTAGGGGATTGACTACTGGTCCAGTGGGGTCGAGTGAAGTATCAATGTGAAGCCTATGTGAGGGGGCATGTAATGGGCTGGGTGTGGGGTTGAAATATCGGCATTCTGCGCATGCGCGGTGGCCCAAGGGTATGAAAATAGCCGTGTTGGAGCTAGGGGAGCCCCTAATGGTCCAATGGGGTCGAGTGAGGTATCAAAGTGAAGCCTAGGTGAAGGGGTATTTTATGGCTGGGTGGGTGCATGTAAAATTTTTCCTGAAAAAAAACGGAAAACGGACTTTATCGAAAAATCCGGAGAAAATGCCTATATGGGGTATGGGGAGTATATAGGTCGCCGGGCTTAACGGGGCTCGCCTGTCAATAGAGTTATCTCCCCTAGTTCCAGGGTGGGTGTATGTAAAAATTTTCCTGAAAAAATACGGAACACGGACTTTATTCTAAATTACGGGAAAATGCCTATATGGGGTATGGGAGGTATAGGACCATCCTGGGAAACCTACTTCTCGACATTTGCGGTATAGGTTGTGGGGTCTCGTTTTCTTAGTCTCGTCAAGACAAACATGATAAGAAGTGTCCCGGAGCGAATCGGTGAAATTTTTGAAAAAGTACGATATAGCCTCATATAGTCCAATACTGGGGTATAGGATCAATGTTTGTCCCCCTGGGAAACGTACTTCTATACATTTGCGGTAGGGTTGTGGGGTCTCGTTTTACTCGTCTCGTCCTTTAGAACATGATAGGAAGTGTCCCCGTGCGAATCGGTGAAATTTTTGAAAAAGTACGATATAGCCCCATATAGACATATATATATAAATATATATTCCCATACTGGAGTATAGGTTCAATGTTTATCCTACTGGGAAACCTACTTCTCGACATTTGCGGTAGGGTTGTGGGGTCTCGTTTTTCACGTCTCGTCATGTAGAACATGATAGGAAGTGTTGTGGAGCGAATCGGTGAAATTTTTGAAAAAAGTCACCAAGGCCTGGGTAGGCCCATAGGCCTATACTGCATGGCTATGGGTGTATAGGGCCATACGGGGTGGCCGTGTTGGAGTCTAGGTGGGCCCCTAATGATCCTATGATGTCGTATGAGGTCTTATTTTGAAGCTCTCGTGGAGGAGCACTTGACTACACTAATGGTTGGTCCGTGTTCAATAGTCTGCGCATGCGCAGCCTGGCCGTAGTAGAGAAACCAGGCATTTTTGGGGGTATGTGGGTGTGTGTTTGGGTTAGAGATGGGCTATTCACGGTTCGAATGGGTCGTGTGAGGTATCAATGTGAAGCTTGTGTGGGGTAGAGTCAGAATGGCGTGTTTTTAAATGCAAGTCGCGTCAATCTGCGCATGCGCAGTCTGGCCGTAGTAGAGAAATCAGGCATTTTGGGGTATGTGGGTGTGTGTTTGGGGTAGAGATGGACCGCTATGGATCCGAATAGGTCGTGGAAGGTGTCAAAAGTGAAGCCTGTGTGGGTTAGTCAGAATGGTGTGTTTTTACGTGCAAGTCGCGTTAATCTGCGCATGCGCAGTTGGTTGTAGTAAGTAAAGTGACCATTTTGGGGCAGTACATGAAGGTATTTGGGGTCGACATGGACTATTCACGCTTCGAATGCGTCCTGGAAGGTGTCAGCTTGTAGTTCTCAGGGTGTAGACCCTGATTTGAGGGATGTTCCCGTCACCTGTGACGTCATCGGTGACGTCATCAGTACGAGTAGTAAGTAAAGTGGGTATTTTGGGGCAGTGAAAGGAAGGTATTTGGTGTAGAGATGGGCCATCCTTGGTCCGAATGCGTCCTGGGAGGTGTCATTTTGTAGGTCTCAGGGTGTAGACCCCGATTTGGGGGCTGTTCACAGCATCTGTGACGTCATTGGTGACGTCATCAGTACGAGTAGTAGCGAAAGTGAGCATTTTGGGGCAGTGAAGGAAGGTATTTGGGTAGAGATGGACCATCCTTGGTCCGAATGCGTCGTGTGGGGTGTCATCTTGTAGTTTTCGGCGTGCAGACCCCGATTTGAGGCATGTTCGCGTCATATGTGACGCCATCGGTGACGTCATCAGTAGGAGTAGTAGCCAAACAGAGCATTTTGGGGCAATGAAAGAAGGTATTTGGTGTAGAGATGGACCATCCTTGGTCAGAATGCGTCCTGTGGGGTGTCATCTTGTAGCCTTCGGGGTGGAGATCACGATTTGGGGAAGTCCACAGCATCTGTGACGTCATTGGTGACGAAATCAGTACAAGTAGTAGCGAAAGTTAGCATTTTGGGGCAGTGAAGGAAGGTATTTGGTGTAGAGATAGACCATCCATATCTGTCATGCATTATACCAAATCTGTGCTGTATTATACCATATCTGTCCTGAATTATACCATAGCTGTGCTGTATTATACCATATCTGTACTGTGTTATACAATATCTGTCTGTATTATACCAAGTCTGTCCTGCATTGTACAATATTTGTCCTCTATTATACCATATATGTCCTGTATTATGCCAAATCTGTCCTGTATTATACAGTATCTGTCCTTTATTATACCAAATCTGTGCTGTATTGTAGCATATCTATACTGTATTGTACCATATGTCCTGTATTTTACAATATATGTTCTGTATTATACAATATTTGCCCTCTATTATACCATATCTGTGCTGTATTATACCATATATGATGTATTATATAATATCTGTGCTGTATTATACCATATCTGTGCTGTATTGTATCATATATGTCCTGTGTTATACCATATCTGTGCTGTATTTTACAGTATGTCCTGTATTGTACCATATATGACCTGTATTATACCATATCTATCCTGTATTATACACTGTTTGTCCTCTAATATACCATATCTGAGATGCATTATACCATATATCTGTGCTGTATTATACCATATCTGTCCTGCATTATACCAAATATGTGCGGTATTATACCATATCTGTGCTGTATTATCCCGTGTCTGTACTGTATTATAGAGTATCTGTCCTGTATTGTACCATATATGTCCTGTATTATACCATATGTCTTGTATTATACAATGTTTGTCTTCTATTGTATCATATCTGTCATGCATCATACCATATATATGTGCTATATTATACCATATCTGTCCTGCATTATGCCAAATCTGTGATGTACTATACCATATCTGTCCTGAATTATAACATATCTGTGCTTTATTATACAATATCTGGCCTGCTTTATACCAAATCTGTGCTGTATTATACCATATCTGTCTTGAATTATACCATATCTGGCTGTATTATACCATATCTGTTCTGTGTTATACAATATCCGTTCTGTATTTTACCAAATCTATCCTGTATGGTACTATGTTTGTCCTCTATTTTACAATATACGTTCTGTATTATACAAAATCTGTGATGTATTATACAGTATATGTCCTGTATTATATAAAATCTGTGCAGTATTTTACAATATTTGCCCTCTATTATACCATATCTGTGCTGTATTATACCATATGTGATGTATTATACAATATCTCTCCTGTATTATACCATATCTGTGCTGTATTGTATCATATATGTCCTGTGCTATACCATATCTGTGCTGTATTTTACACTATCTGGCTTGTATTGTACCATATATGACCTGTATTATACCATATCTGTCCTGTATTATACAATGTTTGTCCTCTAATATACCATATCTGAGATGCATTATACCATATATTTGTGCTGTATTATACCATATCTGTCCTACATTATACCAAATATGTGCGGTATTATACCATATCTGTGCTGTATTATCCCGTGTCTGTACTGTATTATACAGTATCTGTCCTGTATTGTACCATATATATCCTGTATTACACCATATCTGTCTTGTATTATACAATGTTTGTCCTCTATTGTATCATATCTGTCCTGCATTATACCAAATCTGTTCTGTACTATACCATATCTGTCCTGAATTATAACATATCTGTTCTTTATTATACAATATCTGTCCTGCATTATACCAAATCTGTGCTGTATTATGCCATATCTGTCTTGAATTATACCATATCTGTGCTGTATTGTACCATATCTGTTCTGTGCTATACAATATCCGTTTTGTATTTTACCAAATCTATCCTGTATGGTACCATGTTTGTCCTCTATTATACAATATAAGTTCTGTATTATAAAAAATCTGTGCTGTATTATACCATATGTGATGTATTATACAATATCTGTCCTGTATTATGCCATATCTGTGCTGTATTGTATCATATATGTCCTGTGTTATACCATATCTGTGCTGTATTTTACAGTATCTGGCCTGTATTGTACCATATATGACCTGAATTATACCATATCTGTCCTGTATTATACAATGTTTGTCCTCTAATATACCATATCTGAGATGCATTATACCATATATCTGTGCTGTATTATACAGTATATGTGCTGTATTATATAAAATCTGTGCAGTATTATACAATATTTGCTCTCTATTATACCATATCTGTGCTGTGTTATACCATATGTGATGTATTATACAATATCTGTCCTGTATTATACCATATCTTTGCTGTATTGTATCATATATGTCCTGTGTTATACCATATCTGTGCTGTATTTTACAGTATCTGTCCTGTATTGTACCATATATGTCCTGTAGTATACCATATGTCTTGTATTATACAATGTTTGTCTTCTATTGTATCATATCTGTCATGCATCATACCATATATATGTGCTGTATTATACCATATCTGTCCTGCATTATACCAAATCTGTGATGTACTATACCATATCTGTCCTGAATTA
>JAVTVY010031635.1:0-12979 GCA_036873755.1 Hanleya hanleyi | reverse complement strand
ATGCTTTCCAGAGCTTGTCAAGGAACACGCTCACGCCATTACAGTACTAGAAATTTCAGCCACATTTCCAAATCAGCTTTCATTTCTGATGTCACCCTAATATGATAATGGGACAAACGTACTCCCATGGTAGCATTGATGAGATGCCTGAAGAATGCTCGTCCTGGTGCTATAGCATCACAGGCAAAGTTAAGCAGGCCGATGGCTGACTGTAATTCCTTTAATGTACTCTTAGATCATGAAGTTCCCCAAGCTTATTCATGGGGATTGACCCAGTCTATTTCTTAACGCGCCATTCTATGAAAGTACTAAACTGCTCAAATGCGGCACATGATATAGCGCATCCCCATCATCATCCCATTGGCTGTAAAAAATAAATAAAAGTCTTTTCTAAAATTGAAACCTAACTGGATTTACTGGGCGCAAACAAAAGGCTGATTTTATATTTGCTTTGGCAAGCAATGCCCTTTCCCCAACTGTTGCATAATCCTTACTGCATCATCTACCTTAGAGTAACTTACAGAGCCCAAATCCCGATCCCGAAAATTGGTAACTGAGGTTTCTGTGCGCTTAGAGGAAGATAGACGATGTATTAAGCGATGTTCCCCTGGGGCTTTTTTCGATACTATGCCCAATGGTGACACCCTCAATGTAAATATCGAACGATAACTCTCCCCAATGAAGTTTCTCAGCAACTATGCTCTCTTATAAATTGTACCCGATTGTTACCTGTCCGGCACATACAGTAATTTTTGAATTTCCCACCAAGGCACACAGCTAACATGGGAACTAAAAAATAAAAATTTGCATTGTCTCAAACATATTGTCCTAATTCAATAGAACCGAGGAAACTTCTGGGCTTGAGTTCATTGCCCCTTGTCTTCTGGCTGGTGGCATGATAAAGTCATTCAACCTTCAGGGTTTGTCTAACAAATGCTGTAATTTGCTGTAATGCCTAGGTACATGTTGACACAATGGCGACTTCTTTGAACTGGGGAGAATATATGCCCCAAAAGAACTGTGTCAATGATTTCAGTTGAAACTATTATTTTTTATTTATTTTTATTTACTTTTTTTTTTTTTTTTTTAAACAATATCCTACAGAGATAATATTGCTGTTCAGTGACCAATCTAGGTAAACCAAGATGGAAAATCAGGATAATATTCCGTGATATTATATCTGAGTTTACTGAGATTGTTCATTGACCTGTTTATGGAGAATTTTGAGACAATTTACTAATACATAAAATATTCGCTTCCGTTGCAGAACTCAGAATAAATTTATGAATGCAAATCGTTGTTGTGCTAACCAAACTATGATCGAATTTTGGATAGCTGCTTACAGCTGGTAACACGAGTGCAACTGGCTCGCGCACGTGATAATGACCTCGGGGGCATAACCCAATATGCCAACAATGCAACCAGACAAGGGTAGACAACTCTGGATAAATGGTGAACGTGGTTACCTCCCTTACACCATACAAGCCACACATTTGCTCAAATTCGGATAATGTGAACTAACGATTAGCGTTAGTTGCATATAAATGTAAAAAAAACTGTTCGGGGAGGGGGTACTCAGTATCCGTTCTTGATACTCAAATGAAAAAAAATGCATATTCAGTTTTATTATGTTCACTTGACAGTGATGAACAATACACACATTAGAGACAAAAATGTGTTGGACAGCGTCAGTGGATTCTTGTGGGAGTCGAACCTACAGAGTTTTCAGCTCATATGAAACTGTGATCCTATGTATACTGCTAAGTATATCCACACAACCAGGGCAATTAAATAGCTTTTTGTCAACTTTACACTAAAACATACCTCCTGAACAGCATTTTGCAATGTCAAAGCTACAAATACTGTGTATTTTTTATCAGTAGGTGTAACATGCGAAAAAATTAGATTTATAAACAGAAACCGCTCGAATCACAACCGCCATATAATAAAGTCTTTCTCAACTAGAGTAAAAGTGCGATAAAATACAGTTATTCGGGTTTTGTTCGGCTTTGGAATGAATTTACTTGAGTCTGCGCGTCACGATGATTTATGCTAAAATATCAGTACTACTTTCTCTTTATTAATTTAAATTTTCCAAATATACTAAAATATCCTAAAGGTCACTGTGTGTGTCACACACAAAATAAATCCACAAATACAAGGGCATACAAAACAACAACAAAAACGTGGGCTACATTCAGAAATAAGTGTATGGGTCTTTTGCTATAGAATACGAGCGATGTTTTCGAATGAGGCAGTAATCTACCAGCTGCGAAAATGGAGCTAGGATCTTCTGTTATTTATGCCCCAGTGAGGGAGAAACTTCAAAGACTAAATCTACAAGATTTTTCATCAAGCCCCGGAATTACCAGTGTGCTTTATGCTGTTGTGATTCACCACGAATTTATACGAATTATGTAAATTTTGCAAACTCAAAAGATTCTTGTACATGTATTATATTTTTATTAAATCACTGGTAATTGACTTCTTTAACTTTCATCAAAATTTTGCTTAGTCCTTGTCAGAGACAACAAAATTTTCTTGAAATCCTATCTACTGTTGTTCTATTGTTCAAATTTGACGTTGATCGGTTACTTTTTTCTCGAGTAATTTATCAGACAAATCAACAGCAGATCATTTGCTTTAGCAGATCATATAACATGGAATCTCCTTTAATTCGGTTAATTATTCAATTCGTTTCATTGTACATGGTCAAAGTCAATATTTTATTCTGAAAAATAATGAAACAAATTGAAACAAGATTAATAAATAATAACAACCCGAATCACTATTTCCATATTCAATGTCTACATGACATAAAATACAGTGCATTTTTACAGAGGTATAAGTGTAAATATAATGCTCCAATTGTACTACTGTTCGCTTCCTTCAAATCTCAAACAAATCACGATCTGGATGGCTTGTTATGTCCAAGTGCAAGTGAGGTGTAACACTGTAAATCTGTATAGGTTGCGAAGATATTCAAATTAAAAAAAAATGATTAAAAAATGAGCCTTCTGTTTTAAATGACTATTTTCAAAAACCTATTCAACTTATCCTTACTTACATCATCATTTCCTGTACAAAACAACTCCAACAGGAAATCTCTGTCTCAATTTTGTCAATTTTGGTCTAGTAAAATAAAAAGAAGATCAGAGAAAACTTACTGCACTTTTCACAAACTACACTGTAAAGTTGGCGTGGAGCTTTTAAACATATGTTAAACACGTTTCACACATCAACGTGTTTTATAAAGTGTCATTTCGCTAAACATATTTAGCTTCATTGTGTTTCATGGCTAAACATATGGAGCTATATCCGTCTAAATAGCTAAACAGGTTTAGATTACTACGTGTTTCAGTCCCGTTTGAAGACCTACAGTGGACAATTTTCAACAAGTTAAACGCCAGTGGATGTGATTTTGAGACCCGTTTAGCTTTTAAACGTGTTGAATAAACCTCTGACGTGGAGCTGTTAAACACGACTAATGCTGACAAGCGGATGATGAAGACATGTTTCAGCTAAACATGTCGAAATTGTCAGTCATATTCGCGGGCAAATTAACAGCGCCCTCTGTATATCGATATTCTGATTGGCTAATAAGTTCACGTGTTCTTTTTGTGAGCGTCTGCTTCTGCATTTGTTGGTGAAACAAGGGGCGGGATCGTGGAACGATGGCTGGAACAAAGCCACCACAGTTTACTACTTAGAATAAGTCAAGGTAAATCAAGGTCAGCTGAATAACACAGGAAACTCAGATTTTACTTCCATTGATTCTTTGCTGTTGAATTTTCGGAAATTTCCCATTCGATGAAAATGACCGGCGTACTATTTCGAATTAATGGCCGATGGTGATCTGACAATATCAGAGAGAGTACGAACCATCTGTCATCATAAAGTATGATAGAATCTGGCACTGAAATAGAGAAATACATTTTTAAGAGCTTATTTAGTTTTCTATTGTTTTTGGTGCCTGATCCCGTTGGCCCAGGCCTGCATATGTATTACACGTAATATTATTTTATTCTCCACAGAGGTCGAGAAAGATTAGTTCCCCTGGATTAGAGATCTTTTGTCAACCTACAATTTATCACCAGGGGCGCGATCAACATTGATGCAGCAGGTTGATGGAGGCTGGATTTTCGCGTTTGCTGTGTAAATTTTGGAGATTGCCACAATCATGTTTGATGATTATTACAAATTAGAGCAAACTGTTATCAGCTGTCCTCCTGATACGATGTGATCAATCAGAAGCACCTTTCTGCGTGTGGATTCATCATTGACAGTTCAACTGTAATTTGTAACTGTAAGTTGAAAGTTCCCAAGTTTCAGTTTACAACTTTTTTCTTAGAGAGTGATTTTTCGCTCGTTTGATATTAGCCATTTATTACCTGATTAATGAATGACGATATGCTGATGAATTTTCACTAGCAGGTCCCAAGGGCTACCCTGCCACATTCGTATGGTATTTAAAGGTTGGAGATTATTGCAAATCGAGCTAAATTAGCTCCTTCTACAGACGATTATCCGGTTCCGTAAATTGTCCGGTTCCAGAAATCCGTAACAACCGACTTCGTTTTCGGAGAGAAAGACGCTGCTTCAGATCGATCGATGCATGGCGATTAAAAGTTAATGTATTCCTCTTTTGAAAAGCGGTCACAGTCCCGGCATAGCGGGTTTCGTATATCTTGTAATCCGCAGTAACTTTCACCTACCGTTAGCTGAGGGCAAAAAACACGTGCTTCGCAATGTGTAATTTCAAGTTTGGCGCTCTGGGCTTCGCGTGTCACACGTAAATATTAAATCGCAGTCTACTGGAAATTATCGGCAACAACCCAGTAATCCATCGTAGAAAAAGTAGGTTCATACCATTTTCGATTTTTTATTTATAACATTTTTTCAACTGCTTGTCGTTTAGCCGGTTCCGAAAACACGAAACTGAGTCCCGTCACATTCATCTTTTATGCCACTTCCATGCGTATAGTCGACCTAGACAACCGGCCGTTAAAAAAATAGATGAAAACTAATTGTTTGCCAGGAAAAATGTATATTTTCACTAGAAGTCGGTGAATAATTTCAAGATAATCGCAATAAAACTCTCCCAAAACGAAGGGGGGGGGAGGGGATCACATGAATTCCAGCATGACGGAATTACAAGGTACCGGTACCCATGTTTTCAGTTCTTCTGAACCCCTGTTATTATTCGTCCATGGTAACATTTGTTTTGGAATATCATTTTCCTAACCCTAATACTAAGAACTGTAGGATGTGAGAAAAAAAGGGAAATACAATTGTTTTCTACCTGGTCACGTGACATTCGAATACCGCGTGACAGAATTACAGTGAAGTAACCTCCTTATGAAGACGTGTCTGTTACATGTATATTCCATCAAAACTCGAATGTTTCGCATTTCAGGCGATGTTTTATTCGAATCCTGAGCGCCTGGACTACATTATATCTGATTTCCGTCAAGTAAAGTTTCAAATTGATAAATGTGGTTAAGCAAATCTGTGTGACGGAATTACATTTTGGTCCATGTTTTAAGGAGTTGCGATTTTTCCTATTTTACAAGTTTCGATTTTATCCGGTCTAAAAAATTCTGAGGGCGGACTCAAACACATGAATTCTGTTGTCATGTACCCGGCAATGCACGTATATTCGATTGAATGTGAAGGAGCGATAATGACTGGTCAACAATATGGGCAAAATTGTCCAGAAAATTATGACACAACCGGGATTTTGAATTATGTGACGGAATTACATTTTGGTTATAGATTTCGTGGAATTCATGATCAGCATCAGCATCAGCATCAAATCAGCATCAAATGGAAACTGATGCGAAGAGGTTTCTCAAACTCGCAGATGTTGCAGGACTTCCAATCGGCCATGCCCCCTGGGGTCTTAGTTCAGTCTTCAGAAAACTGAATTGTTCTGGTTATTCAGTCTTTGCGGAAGCCACAGGCGAGCCGCGACAAAGTTTTCCACCTTTGCCTCCAGTGCATGAGAAAGAGGGTGGTGCAGTCATTCCATGCAATTACGTTATAATATGTAACAAAGAAAAGGATGACGAGGATCAGGATATCAAGAATATGATATTAGAGGCCCTGGATAAGATGCCTGAGAAGGAATGCATGCCAGTAATTTAACACACTAAAGCGTTGATATGACAATGTCATCAATGTTTTAGTAACACAATATAGCGTTGTAGTAGATAGCGCCACACCTATGCGACCAGTTGTGCCTTTTCTATACTACTCATCGCGCATGCGCAGTCGACCTGTTCTACTGTAGGGTGCAAGTCTGGCCCAAGGGATCTCATGTAGTGAACACCCCATGTCTCTCACCCCACTGGTTCTCCCTGGCCGGCGCATTGAATAATATATTAGTGAGTAAAGCGGGGGGGGGGGGGGGGGGGAGACACACCACAGATTAAACTAGGGAGATAATTGTACAAAGTACCAGTATTTGTTTTTAAACCTTTGTATCATTCTGAAGTCAATTTTGGTGCATCTTCAAAACATGAAGGATTACGAGGAATACACATCAGTCCAATGTGTTTGTCTGGGTAGGCCTATTAAATATCACTCTCATCGACAAATGTGTTTGCGTCGTTAACTTAAGGAAATTAACAAGGTATTGCTTTTTACATGCAATGTAGTTGACCATTCTAAAATTAGGTAACCCGTTCATATGGCGTTATCTTCTTTGATGCTAAAATGTAAAAACGCGTTATGTAATTTTGGAATGGCCCTTACAAGGTATATTTTCTTCAGCCTAATTGGCTAGCTGTTTTAATGGGAGGAGGGGGGGGGGGGTGTAGCCCGACAAATCGGATATCTGAAAGAGGGAATAGCAGTGAATAATGTGAAATCAATGGGAAAACACAATATTTATCAAGTTGAAGTGCTTTTATTACAATCACTACAGATATTCAGGCCCTCGAAATACAATCATGAATGGCATTTTTCATGGTTTGTACCAGTAACATTTATAACATAATACAAAATATATTGAATATCACAAGTTCGGTATAAAACAAGGAGGTACATTATACCAATGCAAACGCATATTTTGAATGGCCTAGCCGATAGGAAGAGTATATCTGCATTGAGAATGGATTTCAGGCCAATGATGTCCATAGTGAAGAGCATAATTTCTGCTACCGTAAGATGTCGCATATCTGACATTGTATAATTGGCTGAACAAATCACAATCACTTCTCAAATAGAATGTTTAGTTTTATTTAGTACTTTCAAAGTAGATCGGTTGGTTAAACAGATAATAAAATAGACTTGGCCTCATAGAGGGCGCTGTTTCCGAAACCGGAAGTCGTTATCGCAACTGGACAAATTGGGTGCAACAACGATACTTGGACGATCATTTTCAATAACCTTTTGTGGAAATTGTTTATGCTCTGCAATAAAGGGGTTAATGCCGCATATTTTCATACCGAATAGATAACTCGGTCACGCTTGCTGTCGAGCCCAACAGTTGAAGACTGATTTCGTTTCCGGAACCGGTTAATCTTCTGTACTTGTACATCATGTAGCTTAAATAGCTCGTTGGACCGTAGGGACTAATGGTCCTGTCTTGTAGTCAGAAAAAATTGAGCACCAGCTCTGTGTCTTGCTAACAGAGCAAAAGATAGAGTTCTTACACGACAAGAAAGAGGTCTGAAACTTCCTTTTTTAGAGTGTCCAGGTTTCTGTGTTTTTAATGTTCGCGTATAGTTGCAGGTCTGATATGTTTAAATTACATTTGCATTTATCTAATTGTATGCGTGTTTTTGCTCATTTTCCAGTGGCACTACTTTCGTGCTCAAAATATGTCGTCTGCTAAACCACAGATTTTGAGAGGCGCATGTTGAGTGATTTTGTGGGACTAACTCATTCTCATTACAAAGCGTGTTTGGGCAGTAATTTAGTATTAAATAATACCAGTATAAGTGTAATTCATTGTAGAAAACAATGGGATATTTCACTTTGCCTGTATTCATTTACATTTTCATGAAATAAGTGTGTTGAGTTACAGTTTGGAATTTTCACAATTCAATCTTACCCCTCTAGACCCTCTCCATTATCTTTTTATAGTAAGTTTCTAAAATCCAGTGGTGGTCAAATCATTTACGTAATAATTTCCCTGTATTCATAAATGGGTTTTTCCCATTCTGCTTCTGGAATATTCATGGAATGATCTCTGCATATTACATGCACCCAATGTGTAAAACTATTTCTGTGCAGGAATGGTGACAGATGAGATAACGAGTGATGTCCCTTGATTGAACAGGAATACGAAATTTTCAGCTATCTCAAAAACATATATTTTAAAGTGTTAACGTTGTTACACTCCTCTATCGACTTTTATAATTGTTGCTGGACAACCCAAACTGCTTGGTGGAGATTTTCGAGACTTCGTTTTTTCCGAATTTGCGACGAAAAGTTGACAGAACATAAAATAGGTAACGGATACTGGCCACTCATTAACATGGCGGCAGTAGAGACTGCCCTTTACGTTCTTATGATCATGTTGAGGTTTTACTTGACCCTAATGAATGCCTCTTCTATGGAAGAGCCCAGAATATGCTTCAAATACAAATTAGATCCTGGTGGGGAATGTATAACAAATTATCAGTCTGGAAAACTCAACTGTGGCACTATGTGTGTGGCTTGTGGGTTAGGCGAGTAACAACAACAACAACACTGGTCATACCAGGACATCACATCGTTGGACTTTGCCTGCGATGCGACCCAATACCAATGTACATGTCTTTTTGTTATTGTGTCACCAAACCAGCTGGGGACATTGAAGTCAACCCAGGTCCAATTCGGAATCTGTGCAAAGTGTAAGCGGAGCTAAAGGAAATGTGTTGCAGCAAATCACAGAGCTTAATATCCCGTGACAAGTGAATTTTTTTACAAATATTGGTAACATGCAGTGAAGACATTATTTTATCATTTCATCAGGTTGGTTTCATAATACATGTCTGTCCGAGCGGGTTTTTGAAAAAATATATATATGGATACAATTACACTGCACTAGAGATCCTTGTTGAGAGGAATGTGTGAGACTACAAGTATGGCTCTTCGCCATGAGATGGAACAAAGAGTTAGTGGAATTATTCCAACAGCCTATTTTACATTTAAATAGCCCCGTTTCAGTGCCTAAGGCTCTAGTTATATATATGTGGAAAATGTGGACATCCACACATTCGCCAGACTGTATGAATCTTTCAACAGCATCTATGGCTTCATTGTTCCATGATTTTCACGGCAATGTATTGCTTCATTTTATGCGACTAATCATTTAAATTAGCCACTTCAATATTTCAAAAATGAAACATGGCTTCAAATGACATATTCCGTGATATTGAAATGAAAATAGTGTAAATGAAAATAGCATGTGGTGGCATACTTCCATGTCAAGGTCATGCGCAAATTGCAGGATCTGAGAGGCAATGCCTAGCTAATAAATCAAGTTTAACTGACGGACACATAGTCTAAACTGCTAGCATGTGCACATAAAAAAACATGTACCTCTGATCTGGGTATTATGATTCTACCATGTGTGCGCATGCTAGGAGATTGTGCATTGCATCAGACAATTTAATTTAATTTATTCATCAGTCAGTGCATCTTCATTCATGCAACTTGGATATGACTCAGACTCTGAGATGGACGTTTGCCTTCACATGCCATTTGCAACGATACTTGGACGATCATATTCAATAACCTTTTGTGGAAATTGTTTATGCTCTGCAATAAAGGGGTTAATGCCGCATATTTTCATACCGAATAGATAACTCGGTCACGCTTGCTGTCGAGCCCAACAGTTGAAGACTGATTTCGTTTACGGAATCGGTTAATCTTCTGTACTTGTACATCATGTAGCTTAAATAGCTCGTTGGAGCTTATACAGGTTGGAGAAAATACCTCGATCGAGGTATTATACCTTGATCGGGGTATAAAACCTCGATCGATTAATAGGCGTATAGGGCTATGTCAACTTCAGTTTTCACGGGGCGATGTAGGCCCGTAGGGACTAATGGTCCTGTCTTGTAGTCAGAAAAAATTGAGCACCAGCTCTGTGTCTTGCTAACAGAGCAAAAGATAGAGTTCTTACACGACAAGAAAGAGGTCTGAAACTTCCTTCTTTAGATTGTCCATGTTTCTGTGTTTTTAATGTTCGCGTATAGTTGCAGGTCTGATATGTTTAAATTACATTTCCATTTATCTAATTGTATGCGTGTTTTTGTTCATTTTCCAGTGGCACTACTTTCGTGCTCAAAATATGTCGTCTGCTAAACCACAGATTTTGAGAGGCGCATGTTGAGTGATTTTGTGAGACTAACTCATTCTCATTAGAAAGCGTGTTTGGGCAGTAATTTAGTATTAAATAATACCAGTATAAGTGTAATTCATTGTAGAAAACAATGGGATATTTCACTTTGCCTGTATTCATTTACATTTTCATGAAATAAGTGTGTTGAGTTACAGTTTGGAATTTTCACAATTCACAATTCACAAGTTAGTGGAATTATTCCAACAGTCTATTTTACATTTAAATAGCCCCGTTTCAGTGCCTAAGGCTCTAGTTATATATATGTGGAAAATGTGGACATCCACACATTCGCCAGACTGTACACTCAAAATAATAATCCTTTAAAATTTAACGTATTGCTATCCGTTAGGTAGTTTTAACGGATTAATCCGTTATATAAACGGAAATAGTACGTTATAGTAAGGGAATCTTCCGTTGTTGTATTGCACTGACGGACTCATCCGTTACATCAACGGAATATCCCAGTCAGCAAGTAATCATTGGTCCTACCTGGGCAAACGTGGGCATGTCGCGGACTGTGGGGGCATGGGCAACCCTACACTGGGCCCAAGTGGGTTAAGTACTGGGAAGCCCACATTCTGAATTGGGCTGTGTAGGCATCTCCACATTAACCTAACCACACCGGGCCGTCGTGGGCATCACCGCACCAAGAGTTATCTAACTTGAATGAACCTACTCATTTGTTTTAATTTTATGAGCAGAAAATTGTAATTTTAAAATTTATCTGCATATATAATTACGTTTGCGATTAATGAGCAATATCGGAATTATATGCCAAACATGTCCGACTCTGTCCGATCGATAGAATTTTAATTTTTTTTAATTTCTTCCTCGACAAAGAGAAAGCACTGAATTAAAAACCACATGAGAGTTAATCAGCGCAGTCAATATCAAGGCGGTTTGAGTTAAAATCATCAAACATTGGATATTACGAACGATTCTGATGATCTATATACTGAGAGGATTTTTCTCTTAACTCGGACGTTAGAGTTACGTGAAAAAGTCCACTCAATATAAACCCAGTTTGCATGGGATAAAATTTAATAAATTTCCGGTTACCAGCAAGGGCCCAGCGTTGAATCCGTTAAAAAATAAGAATCCGTTACAATAACGGAATATTCCCTCGATTCCCTGGGGACGGACTTTTCCGTTAAATTTAACGGATAATAAAATCCGTTGAATCCGTTAAAAAATAGGAATCCGTTACAATAACGAAATATTCCCTTGATTCCCTGGGGACGGATTTTTTCCGTTCGAGTAAACGGAATTTTATTTTGAGTGTAATTGGGATAACGGAGACCCACTCTATGCAGGATTCAGATATCTGTCTCCCTGGATTTAGTCTGAAACTAGTGAAACATAGACCCAAACACCTGAAGGCCAGGAAAGCCTCTGGAGGGGTGGCCATATTAGCTGTTGACCAGCTGTCGACTAAGCTGTAATAAAGCATTGCCGATGCGACATTATTATTACCCATACCACTGTGGTCTCTCCTGTCGATGAGGTTGTTGGCTTCCAAGCCCCACAACCTTGTTATGTTCTGTATACCGTTTATGTATACACCATGTTTGTTTGTTTCTTGTAATTGTTCTTGATCGTATTGTTTTTACGTATTGCTTGTACTTTTTATATGTCCTGTGTGTATTGTTCTTTTATGTATTGCTTGTATATCTTATATGTCCTGTATGTTAGCTTTTATGTGGTGCCTTTAGCCTTCGGGCAAAAACGAGCAATAAAGTATCTATCTATCTATAACAGCAGTATCACCAAATACAAAAAAACAACAATCGTAGTATACATAAGTATAGGCGAGCTTCCTGCAAGAGTGAATCGATCACAGTGTTCGATTTTGCCGCAAGACGTGGTGCGGCTTGTCCAAAATATCAAAACCGTACCGCTGATCAACTGACTGGCTCTCTCTTGAGGAAACTAGCCTTTGTTTTTGTATGTTTTTTTGTTCTATTTTTCTTTTTTAATTTGCTTTTTTATGCTCCAATGCTGTTTTGAATTTGATGCCGATGATGTTATGTGAATTAAATATTTTAACCTTTTGTGTCATATGGCATCTCGTTTGTGCGCCGGAATCTTTTCCATCATTTATATATGTTGCGCTTAATTCGGATTATGGACGCGGAAAGTCTTTGATGAGCGACGATTAAATATTGAATGACTGAATGACGGACTAGATGTTTATAGGTATATTCGTACCCAATCGACTATTGAACTATCGAGTACAAACCGCAGATTATTCATGGATTCCAGGTGGCTATTGCTCGTCAAATCTCGCGTTCTGTAAGAAAATGCACCCAACATGCAGACGGTAAGCAGCAAGCTGCAGTAAGGTATTTGGTGTATATTTGCGATATTTATTAAAATATATATATTGCAAAAGCTGTTATCTAATGACGGACAATCATAATAACTATGTAGAAAATCATCCAAACTCGCAACAAATCTGCAAGACACTAAGTAAGTTGTAAGTGTAAGTTTCGATGTTATCAATAAAAATATATCGCTGAGATATCGTCCGGACAGGTTTGGTCATAAGGATGTTCAGACGGACGCACGGACAGAGTGATTTCTAGATGCCTCTTCCAAGGCATACAAATTATGGTATAAATTGTATTAACAGGTTATCTC
>JAVTVY010031634.1:0-12017 GCA_036873755.1 Hanleya hanleyi | reverse complement strand
GGAGAGCGCAATCATGGCATCTCCGCTCCACTCCAGCTTGAAGAGCCCGGGTGTCCGCTTGTCGTAGGTGTAGTGATCGCGTCGGGGTAGCCACAATTCGCGGTCCGCTTCATACTGATCCCGTAACTCGGGTTTCACCAGGGACTCCCAATCGGCGTTGGAGACGGCCATGTAGGCCGAATCGGTGTCCATCTCCATGAGTTGCCAGTCTGACGCATTAAAATAGACACCCATAAAATCATAGATGAATTCCAGCATCCTCAGCTTGGCCACCTGATAGACCATACATCCAATCTGCAGGGGTAAATTATATCGAATAGTCTTCTTGGCTGAAGTGACTTCATAGGTGTCGTCATCGATCACCTCCACAGATCGAAACAGAGGAGAATTCACTCTTTTGCGGGCTTGGGTAGTCGTACAAATGTTCACGTTGACGTGCTTATCCTGGTTGGTAACTGTTTTTCCATAATAACCATTCCCAGTGAGCTTCCAAGATTCAGCGATGATGGCCTGACTCGGGTCTTGATCACCTTGACGACGGGCCTTCGTCACGAGGTCCGCATTCTCCGCAAAACAAGCCTCAGGTACGTACTGGATGACCTGATAGATTTGAGTAATTTCCAAACCGTGCTTCATATACCACTGCAATAATGGGGTGCCCAGCAAGATCTTCTCGGCCCACATACTTCCAATTAACATGCGGCGAGGTTTAGGCAAACACTCGTGCTGCTCCGCATAGGCGCCCATGGTCTCCCCAATATGCGCCCGACCCACCAGCGTGTTCTTGAAGATAGGCGGACACTGGGCGAAGAGGGGCTTGAGAGTGTCGGGAACATGCAAATCACATTCTACAAAGCCGTAGAGCTGTCCCGAACGAATGGCGTCCAACATCTGGGGCAGACTTAGCAGTCGCCGACGACTCAAAGGGTACTCACGCTCTTTTAGGAACCGTTGTAAATGGGCAGGGCCTTGCACATGGTGTGAAATTCACACTCCCACATCTCAATGAGATGGAAGCCTCGCTCTTTGACGTAATCTCCGTTGACCACTACTTCTTCGCGTAATTCTTGTGCCGATTTTCCACGGCGCTCATTGAAGCGTCCCGCGCTAAAATGACATTCGTGGCCGTGCCAGTAACACCCGTAAAACTGGAAAACAGTCGGTGTGCCTTGGACAAGGGCAAACCCATCGACGGGGAGTCGGCGATCTCCTATCCGCTTCTCTGTGGCGTTGGTCTGGTGACGAATATAAATGGTCCGTCGATAGGCTTCCCAGTCTAACCACTGGTCGGCGAGATGTTTGTACGGCGTCCGTTGCGGTGTAAAATGCCCACCTTCTGCCCACCAACGCGTATAATGACCGCTGGGCATGGGTTGGGCGAGCGACCACAAGTACAAGGCATTCGCGTCAAACCCAATGATTTTGGCACACGGTTTCCCACTGGGGAGAGTCGTCACATCCTTCTCATGGTAGCGGTGAAAAATAAGGCTAGGGCCCCCCACAATGTTCCGCTTCAAACAATCGTGCATGTCTGCATCTTTTTGTTGTATGAGTGAAAAGTACGTAGGACACTCTTGAAACAGATGGCGAAGCGCCAGACCAGGTAAACTTAAGCACTCCTTGAATATGTCCACATGCATTTGGCGACGAAAGAGTTGCACCATTTTCTCGGCCGCTTCGAGAAAGGGAACCACATCTAGGTTGTTATACCACACCAGGAAATCTCGCAACGTCTTCATGCTGTGACGGTTCCACACTTGTTGGAGTTCGATGTAGGTGGCCTCCGGTAGAGCTGCCCCTTTCAGGTCATTGTAAAACGCTTCGCGGGGTGGCAACTGGGTGTCTTCTAAGCGGTCCAGGCTCGTCATATAGGTGTAAGGAAAGTAACCTTTCGTCTGGGTACAGTTATAGGCCTTGACCCACTGGTCATAGCTACAATTAGGTGCCAGGTAATTCCTTACATCGAGGAAATGCAGTGACGTGGTAGTCAGGGCCATATGGTTGTTGATCTTCTTGATCACCGACTTGAGGGTATCGGACTGGGCCAAGTAAGGGTAGAGAAATTCCTTCACCATGTTCAAGTCGTATCGCCCCGAATTGAAGCCGAGCACCGGTAACTGACCTAAATATTGAAGGAACCGTAACTTCAATTTCGCCGCATAGGGTTTCGGTAAAGGGACATCCTGCGACTGCAGAGGCTGCGACTGGGATTGCGGCTCAGACTCGGACTCGGACTCTTCATCATCGCTGAACGCTACACCAGGTTCAGGAATGCGGTCGTCCAGCTGGGCCAGTACGTCCTCGAACTTGGCCACCAACAATGCCGTACTGACCGCACTGACTTTCTCTAAATACTCCATCATACGGGTGATCAACTCATGGGATTCGCCCGTGGACACGAAACACACCGGAGCAGCGTCATAGCCAGGTACATTGGATGAAATGCTGACACTCAGAGGAATATGGCGCTGTGTCCACTGTGTTTTCGCCGAAAACAGGTCCATGGGCTCTAACAGGGCCTCAAAATCATAGCATGCCCGGAAGGGAAAATAACGGTCCTCCTCCGGTATCATCACACCCTCATCGGCCAGTTCCTGGAAAATAGTAGGTGCATTATGATACACGCCACCCGGATAGACTCGCTTGACACTGTTGTCACAGGTTTTCTCGTGGCGATGTAAGCTGTAAGACGTTTTAAACACACGATGGCATTGGGCACAACTGAAAGACTGAGCGTACTGGCTCATATTGTAAATGAGGGAAAAATGACTCACGCCATTGTCATCGAACACATTCACTTTCATGGTAGCAGCATACCGTTCTGTTGATCGCCGAACCAATTCAGCCACAAATGTATCCTCCTCCTCGCATCGTAATCGATACACAAAGATATTAATATCGAACAGTCTTTCCACGTCATCCAAATTCTTAAAGGGAACTCCACGGAAGTGCCGCTTATCCATGTCTTGCTGCTCTAAATACTGCTCCCAATAGCCATCGGCCACTGTATCACAAGCGCGGGGGTCACACTCGTCCAGATGCACGGCCAAACATCGAAACAGACATTTCCGGTCTTTGTAGGGCCCCTTGTACCCTCCTGTTAATCCATTCAGGCCTTGTCGATGAAACAACCACGGGGGAAGTTCTACAGGAGCACCGATCGGGTGATCTCGCATTTTCGTGACGAAAAATGTAACGTTAGTCACCATTTCCACAAGCCATTGCGTATTGGGGCGTTGCAACTGGGCCCATTCCAATGGATCCAACGTAGTCAATTGGTCGATCAGGGGCTCGAGAGAAATCGGATCCGTTACCGTGAACGGCTGATCAAACACATAGGTATTATTGCTGGGGTAGAAATACCGCAGTTGGTCCGTCTCCTTGTGCCGTAAGATATACCCAAATGTCATATTCAACTTATAGGCCGTCACCTGATCTTTGAAAATGTTCTCGGCATAGGTAGTGAGATACGTAAGGTCCTCCAGCCGAAAATTGTACAAGTCCAAAAGAGGACGGTCAAGGTGAAAACAATGGCGTATGGTAGCCCAGTGTCGTTGATAAATGACCCTCACACGCTCGTCTTCAGGCAAGACTTCAACCGGAGGTGCTGCTGGGTCCAAGGGAAAATCTTCTCCACGTCTCATGCTTTTCGTCTCATACAAGCGGATAGGCAAGCAGGCAAACAGACAGGGAGGCAGACAGGCAGATCAGGTAAGTCCAATTGAAATACACCCCTTTCCCTAAAAATCGACTGCTTTTATACGTTTTCCCCGGTGAGTGGGTGGGTTCAAAATGGCGGACCCTTATTTTACACACACAACACCCTAAGCCACCATTTTAAACCCACCCACTCACATCCCAGGTCAAATCAGTGCACCCGAGTGAGTGGGTGGGTTCAAAATGGCGGACTTTCAACGTCGCAGAGAAAATAAGCGGCCGCCATTTTGAACCCACCCACTCACATCGTGCACTCAATGACCCCGGTGAGTGGGTGGGTTCAAAATGGCGGACCCTTATTTTACACACACAACACCCTAAGCCGCCATTTTAAACCCACCCACTCACATCCCAGGTCAATCAGTGCACCCGAGTGAATGGGTGGGTTCAAAATGGCGGACTTTCAACGTCCCAGAGAAAATAAGCGGCCGCCATTTTGAACCCACCCACTCACATCTCAACTCACGCATGCGCACAGACACACTTATGACGTCACACAAAGTTCTGCGCATGCGCAGTGAGGCGCTACTGCGATGATTTACACCTTGTATACTACTGATATGATTGAAATATTGTTGAAAGCGACGTTTGATTATATTCATTCACTCACTCACTCACTCACTCACTCCACATAGTCACATTATCCTGACGCCGGGCCAACCATTTCATTATTAAGTATTCAGTATAACTCGGTCCGGATCGACTCCAGGACCCCCCGTTTGTTGGGCGGACGCTCTAAGCACAACGTCTGGCGACTAAACAGCAACCACATGACTGTACAGGAAAGCTTTGCTCGGCACCTCACATTCAGGCCCGAAAATACGGTGGAGTCTCGGAGTAGCCTTACAGTGTCTCAGTCGCGCTTTTATTGCAGATGTTCAAGTGGAGATTACGAGGTATCCACACGGCCGCTAGCACCGGATTAAGCGTAAATAGTAACGCTAGCTACATTAGATACGTAAGTCGTGAAACAAACTGATTGAAACAATATTTATCGTCTGCCCTTTTGTTTTCAGGGATGTCAAACTGCTATTATGCGTGGACAAGGTGGACCACGAAGACTGCAGCATCACCTCAGCAGCAACCGTTCTATGGACCACTTTATACGTTATAACCTATGTGTATGCTCCACTGAAAACTCTCTTCATTTGAAAACAGAAAGGAAATACGAACTTCAAGACAACTATTGATCTTCATCAGGACTTATAGTTGAACAATAAATTACATTGGCGTGCATCGATAACGCTTTCGTCAGTTCCTCTGCATATAAAGGATACCATTCGTGGTATGATTCCTTGTTGCCTTAATTTCTCATCAATATCTAACCCCTGACCATGTCATCTCATCAATATCTAACCCCTGACCATGTCATCTCATCAATATCTAACCCCTGACCATGTCATCTCATCAATATCTAACCCCTGACCATGTCATCTCATCAATATCTAACCCCTGACCATGTCCTCTCATCAATATCTAACCCCTGACCATGTCATCTCATCAATATCTAACCCCTGACCATGTCATCTCATCAATATCTAACCCCTGACCATGTCATCTCATCAATATCTAACCCCTGACCATGTCATCTCATCAATATCTAACCCCTGACCATGTCATCTCATCAATATCTAACCCCTGACCATGTCATCTCATCAATATCTAACCCCTGACCATGTCCTCTCATCAATATCTAACCCCTGACCATGTCCTCTCATCAATATCTAACCCCTGACCATGTCCTCTCATCAATATCTAACCCCTGACCATGTCATCTCATCAATATCTAACCCCTGACCATGTCCTCTCATCAATATCTAACCCCTGACCATGTCCTCTCATCAATATCTAACCCCTGACCATGTCCTCTCATCAATATCTAACCCTTGACCATGTCCTCTCATCAATATCTAACCCCTGACCATGTCCTCTCATCAATATCTAACCCCTGACCATGTCATCTCATGCTCATTCAAATACTTCTTACAAACAGAAGTCTGCTATTAAAGAGCTTCTGTTCAATCCGAACGTTATAATTAAGGAGGCTGGTGAGGTAACGATGTAGTGGGAATGGATAGGAAGTATTACTGACAAAGATAATATTATGGGAACGTTGAACGATAAAGACACTTCCAAAGAAATCGAAATGAATCCAGACAACTAAATTATAACAGAACTTCGTTAATTTATTCGGAAACACGAGAAGATTCTAATAAAAACGAATCAGAATTTCTGTTTTACAATTTACATCGTGGTTTGTAGGCCTCTGGATCTCAATTTTAGATCCATTTATGGCTGGTCCCTCATCCCCCACGCAAAGGATTAGTCATTCAACTGATATCATGCTAACCCTATCTGGCCTGGGTTTTTTGAATCCTGTCCAGGCCATTAATTATTTTCTTATCCCTTGAGCTAGGGGGCTGAAACTTACCGCACTAAATTGTTTCAACCTCGTTAAAATTTATGTAAGTGATGATTCAGATGTTTTGAATCATTTGATCACTTTCGATGTTCACAGCCTATGCAGCAGTATCCTACATGATTTGGGATTAGAATCTATTCACTACTAGCTTGTTCAATATCGAGACACTCTCCATCACCGATTCGGCGTAACAGTAATTTGGCGGGTTTTTGTGGATACAAACACAGCACGTGCATCCACATTTTAAAAATCACCAAAAACTTGGTTTTCCAAAAATGTGGATACATACACTATAATGGCGATGTATCCACATTTTATTAACATTGTAATGACTGCTATACTTTATAATTCATCGATATAAAAGCCGTAGGCCTACGATTATGAAAAGTTCTCTAGTCGCGACTTTGGATTCCTCGAGACGAAGCTAAAAAAACTAACTCCAACGAGTTTTCGGCGTCGATCTTTGACAGTAAAACAGCAGGAGGTACTTACAGCAGCAGGATCTGTTAGACTGAATTACTAGAAACTTATCATTCAAATAATCGTATTGTTCGACTGAGTTTTAGGAGTGGAAGTTGAGATGGATGGGAAAGAGATGCTATTATTTCGCGGAGCTTCTTGATGCTTTTGTCAGCCATATTGGAGACTTGTAGAGTCCAATTTTCTGATTGGTTGAATAATAGCTGGGCACAGATACACAGATTTCAGCCAATCAAACTTTTCCTTACGCGTGCAGTTGATGTAAAATTTGGACTTCCGATTGTTTGAAGTTTCTTGGGACATATAGTATCTCTTTCCCATCAATACGAGGAGAAAAACAATTATGTACTCTTAAAATCTCTAAATTATAAGTAACCGAGTTCAGAAGAATTCATGCCACACATGCAAGTATTTCCGATTTCGATTTAGCCCTGAAAAGTCGGGCGAGAAATTGAACAAAAAATGTTGTGACGGCACTTCACCCGGTAGAAATAGTCAACCTAAACATTTCTTAAATTTAGGTTTTAAAAGTTAGAATCGAGTATTTAGTTCTATAGAGATGTTTACATTGCAAATAAGATGTGGATACATCACTTATATAGAAGGTGTATCCACATTTTTGAAAAAACATCTGATTTTACGTCTCGCGAAAATGTGGATACACTTCCTATATAGGCGATGTATCCACAAAAACCCGCCAAATTACTGTTACGCCACCGATTCTATTCTGTAAAAGTTTCTTTTTTTATAACATAAAACTCATTCTGAACAATAGCTCATTTTGTTTCAATAACACTCACTACTTCCAGGTTTTGAAGACTGTGATGGGCACCAAAATGGCCCCCGTATATACAACCCTAGATGTGGGCTAATGGCAGAACATAGGTGAAGTGTAATAAATGTAGCACAAAGGCTTCGATCGAAGTAAAGAGCAACACATGCATATCTGCAAGATTCCGGTGCTAAGCATGTCCGATTTGAGTTGCAAAGGTGTCCATCAAATAGTAACATTGAACTTTACCGGGCAAGTAATTTCAAAACTATGTGGAAAATCATCAAAACGGGTATGAAATCTATCGGTCTACACCAGCAATTTACTAAAGTTTTCTCCATGCAAGTTTCGAAGCTGTACATCAAATAGTAACCAATATATGGACAGAGCAAGAAATTGTTGACTGCCAGCATATCATATCTCTGTGGAAAACCGTCGAAACACGTCAAAAAAAACCTGTTGAGGATTAAAAATAACTTTGATGTCCATTATATGTATAGTGTTCAATGGCAAGTGCCTATGATGTTGCAAGAGTTTTAGTTAACAAACGGGCCTGTTTACGGTAATGTTTATACTTGATGAGTTGAAAGCTTCACTCGTCTTCCATACACCTTCTTCACCAGCTCAGCCCCGAAAGGTCCGTACACAAATACATCTTCACTCTTCCATCTGAGGGTCGTCAAAGCCTCTAGACAACTCAACACCATTGCCGTCCCGCCACAGAGAACGATTTTCTCTCGCCCAACGGTGGACATCGCTTTTAGCTGTTTCTCCAAGATTGGAGCAATTGATCCCTCAGTCCCATCCCAGATCCCATCGCCCTCCATCACGGAGTAGATCACATTTACTCCGTTATTATTTCTGCTCAGTTTGTCGAGTTCATCCTTGAACAGAAGTTGATCGGGTTCTTTCGCCTGATAGAATAGCGTGACCTTGGTACTCTCATTCTGATTGGCTGAAATGGCTCTAATGATCTGGATAGCCGGTGTCACGCCAATTCCACCGCAAACGAAGATGATACGCTCCAGTTTGCCGGGTTCGTACTCAAACCCCCCACAAGGCCCCCGTAAATCAACATGGCTGCCTGAAAATATTAAATTTGATTACAAATTAAGGCGCGTAGGACGAAGATAACTACCGTATTTTATATAAGACCAATGTCCGATTTGCATCAAATCTGTACTTAGCTAATTACAACGCATATAAGGGAAGTGGGAAGAGGTGCCGACATGCTGACAGAGTCACATGACTTCACAGTATAGTCTTCTGGTTAACCTATTCTAAAGCACATACCAAGAATCTAACGATTCGTGATATGTGTTGTATCTCAGGTACGCTTTTATTGTACCTGTTCATGTGGCAACTCGGATGACATGACCACACGGCCCCTAGCACCGGCATCAGCGGTATTAGATACAAATCTGGAGACCTATGATGGAAATGCTCTGACAACTCGTATACTGGTAATTGGTGAGCTGTTTCGCTGTGACAACTCGTACATTGGAGATTGGTGAGCTGTATCGTCGTCAGATATAAATGACGGCAATTAACACAAAAGACTAGTCTGTAAGGCCCGATGTCGACCCAGCATCAACTTCCCACAAATGCCAACATATATCAAAGACAAAAAGGTCTGTACAGGGGGCGGGCCTCGGGGACGAAACGTCCACCAGCAGAATCTCGCCATATACAGGTAAAAATTACAACGCATATAAGGGAAGTGGGAAGAGATGCCTATATACTGACAGAGCCACATGACTTCACAGTATAGTCTTCTGGTTAACCTATTCTAAAGCACATACGAAGAATCTAACGATTCGTGATATGTGTTGTAATCCACAATAGTTGCATGGTGAGAGGAGCGGTCAAGACGGACGCAAATAGTGAAGAATAAACAAAAAAGCGGCTATAACTGAGCAAGAACTCCTCAATATATCGTGGATAATGGTAACAAATAGGAAAACAAAGACCTTTCTCAATAACAATTAGGCCTGGGTATGTCGTCTACCACGTTAACATTTTCATTTCATGCATATTGGAATTGTTACTAACTGTTGTATGGAAGATCTGATTATTGAAGGGGAAATTCTATTGAGGACGACAGCTAAATATTAAATATCGGATCTGACGCCTAAAATTGCCTTCAGTAATAATTACCTGGCTTTAGCTGTCGAAGGAAGGATGCCATTATACCGTGACTTTCGTATCGTACGACGACCTCAAGTTTCCTCCCCTTGTCTGTTGGCACCGACGTCGGAGAGATGTATCTGCCCACTATCTGCCCATTGTAGGGTATCAGTGCCTCTATGTATTGACCAGGAAACCGTCCAAGGTTAGATGAGGGTGATGGTAGAGTGAAAGTCAGTAGGGCAATTTTCTCGTCAGCAGTCATAGGCTCAACAGACTCGACAGTCGCTGTGATTGGTTGTGAGTGGTTAGGAGTAACTCCTCTGGGAGGAAAAGTATTGAATGGATTGTCAAAATCTCGAAGACTTTCTTGTTCGATGTTTGTGTGTTCCTCCAAACCCAATTCATATTGAAGGCTCTCGACCAAAGCAGCTTTCTCATCTTTCGTCATCTTCTTCAGCTCAGTTCGTAAAGCTCTCCCGTTCACTTTTTGCGACCTTAAATTTGAAGCAATACGATATTAAAATTTGTTCAGAGCTGCCCTGGTGTTGGATACTGCTGAAACATCCAAAAGCTGATAGGTGCCCGTTCATACAGCCATACAGGCATGGAATCTTACAGGCTCGGAACCATACAGACATGGAATGATACAGGTATGGTACCATACAGGTATGGAGCCATGGAAACAACCCATGATTTCCTGGTCAACGTACATGGAATATTCTCAATTCAATATAGAGTCGATCAATACCAGATCGTGAGATCGTGTCTTACCAAAGGTCTATGGCAGCCATTCCCAGAAGTGCTGATTGGCCAACCATTTGTTTCAATACTTCGTTAGTCGGTCCCATCAGCCATCCAGCTTTGCTGTCTCTCAGGTATCTTTCCAGACCTACGTGAACGACAAATTGTTTCTATGCCAATTACATGACCAAAAAAATAAAAGCATCCAAGGCTGCTAAAAAACAGGGAAGGAATTGGTCCTGTTCAATCTATTTCTGATGTGTCTCTCGTTGCATACGTGATGTGAATTTGTGAAGCTTAGCTCTAATTATTGAAGATACTTCATCAATACTGTAAAGAAAGTCTAGGCAAATGAGAGTTGCATATGTGGTACCAGTGGACGATGGAAACAATTTTGTTGAGGCGTTCAACTGTTATCACAATTGTTTGACAACCCAATGAAATTACCTTTCCCCGATAAAGAACACAACACCGAAGATTAAAAATTATATATTATCTGAACTAAACAAGATAACATTTTGGTAGTAACCCTACAATATTGCAGAGGTCGGTGTCCGCATCATAGTGAACATTGTTGCCCAGGAAGCAGATCGGCTTTCATTCATGGTTTATGTATTCATGCACACAGCAACCTGCAACCAAAGCTCAATGACATTGTTATTGTAGACATGTACAAGAATGAAGTCACTGAATCTGATTCATATTCATAATTTATTTGTGTGGCAATTGACAACCAGAAAATAATATAAGTAGCCTATAGGTCTTCTTCAAGATTACACGTATGCCTACCGGTACATCGAATAATTATTTTAAAATCCATTCAGCAATTGCACACAGAAAAAAATACCCTTACGTTACTAAAAAATTCAATCACAGACACAGAAAACCATTATTAACATCAAAAAATAAATTTACCTCCACTGCCTGGCCCAAACGAAAAATTATTTTGTCAACTTCAACAGGTCAGAGCAAAGCACTAAGTGGGGTATATATCCAATCTAATTAAAATTAAATCCTAACTGCTTCCCCATTTGGATATGTCGCTGTTAGGATCTAACCGGCTTGCAGTAAGGCGCGTGTTGACCGATCCCGAGAGGTTTTCATAGTGCTTTGAAGGGAACGTAATGACAAGTGCTTTCTGGTTGGCTCAGCCGAAGCGCACGCCAAGCTGTGGGGGAATCTTCTGATGTTGCCGCCCACCCGCCAGGTTGGCTCCATAATGCGGGGTAGAATTATGGACTCGTCCTTGACGTAACCTTGAGTCCATGAACCTATCCCCCTGCCCGACTCAAGTAAAGTAGTTAAAATGCGGTTGTGATGTCATAAGACTATTAAATATTCATGAGCTGGGCGCTCCGAACACAAAATTCAATTGAAATCAGTAAGATCCTACATAGCGACATATAAATATTAATTTATTGAGATTGGGTATATATCCCACCTAAGATATTAAATCAAAGTTTGGATATTGAAATATATCCTAATTGGGATATTTTCACCGATTTTCATACTAAACGGCAATGTCGGATTTCGGCATCAAAACTACCAAAAACAAGATAGAATCTACTTCACAAAACTGACAATACGATTGCATAATTTTGCTGACCTTTTCTCGTCGACATTATTATCTGTGCAATTGCAATTACGTGCAATACTTTTTGATGCTGTTGTTGCAGTATACTTCCCATCAATAACCACTGTTGTATGTCTTTAAACGAACAGAAGAACTACTAGCACAATATGCCAGCTTGAACA
>JAVTVY010031633.1:0-12854 GCA_036873755.1 Hanleya hanleyi | reverse complement strand
CACGAATATGCATGAAGAACATACTGGATATCAAGGTTCGCATTCCAAGATTTCAGAAGTGTGGCATTGTATTGATTTGTCCAAACATCTCCGACTTGTCTCTTTAAGACAACGCTAGTTCTCTTAGCAAGTACTGCACTCGCTTTCTCAAACTGATCTTGTGTTACATCAGCTTCCAGAAATATTTCTTGAACAGTTGTGCATGAAGATTGATTATCTGTAATGCACCGCCAGAGTCTCTCTAGTACTTTCTTTGCAGTCTCCATAGTCATATCGTTGTCATCAGCAATATTTCCAGTTGTTGTACTACTATCGGTTGCTTTGTCTGCGGGCTCTATTGGACGACAAATAAAAGTTTTCTCGGATGTTGGGCGGGGGTAACCATATCGGCAGTCTGTTCCTTGTTTTCTACAAGACTTGGAATGATTTTTACTATGTTGTTGAACATTGCTCACGATTTCATGCAACTCCTCGTCGTCCTCTTCTGAAGGTAATTCGCAAGTTATGTACTTGTCAATGAATTCCACAACAGTTTCATCGTCGTTTTCGTCCAATGTTGGGGCATTCTCCACCCACAACAGACCATGTGTATGAGGTGACCCTCTTTGCTGAAATTCTACTCGGTAGAAATAATCAACAACTTTGCCAATCGGATTAGCAGGGGACATAATAACTTCTCGTAGAAATGTATGGAATCGCTTGTCAAACATTCTAGCGACTGTTACAGCATTGCTTCTCAGAACTTCGCACTTCTGTACCCAATTCAATTCGGAAACTTCTCGTGTGTCTCCTTGTTGTGACATTATGGCCTTGATCACTTCTGGCCATCGCAGTTCTGCAGATGAAAAAGAACAAAACCAAGTTGGCAAGCCAAGTTGTCGTATCATTGCAAATAAATCTTTCTGAGCAGATTGCCAAAAAGGTGGTGTTCCACGCATGGGCTTAAGAAACTTGTACCCTTGGTCTGATTTCAGGAGACCTTTTACTTGTTCTTTATCCATAAGCATATTTGCCGTTATCATCTGTCCGTCTGATGTTTTACCAGTTCCTTTGCGAAGAGCGATAGACACTCCTGACATTACTTGCTGCAATTCCGACAGATACTGAGAATAGAACAAATATGTGGTATCTTTTGCAAATCTATTGTCTGCATTCATCAGTCTGGTATGAATGTATCTTGATAGTGTTATTCGTTGGTCTCTTTTATCTTCCAATGTCGGATGTCCTGTGGGGTATTGTACTGGAAAAGCTTTAGCTTCATTTCCATTGTCCATCAATAATCTTATGGGATTATTCCGTTCAGTAGGAGCTATGCAGAGAACATCATCGAAGTGCTGGTCTAGAATTTCTTGTGCTATGTCAACCGGTTGCAAGCAGGTATCTAGAGGTATACCACGAAGCCTATCATCTTCTTCCTCACTTTCGTCGGAATCACACACCCCTGACTTCGTCGGGCAGTTCCTGTCAGTTTCTATCCGTGAATTGTCCGCCTCTGATTGGCCATCATTGCTCGTGTTCTGTTTTGTCTCTTCCATCTGTTCTTCATTCTCACTTTCATTACTCTTTGAATTTTCTGTTTCCCTTGAATTCTCACTGCATGGAACAGGGTTTCTCCACGTTTCATCAAAGTGAATGTCAGCATACCATATATTATTGTCTTTCAAATATTGTATTGCCTCTTCCACATGAATTCTGTTAACAAATTGATATTTGTAATGGCCTTTGAATGCCAGTTTCCGTTTCAACTTTACTCTAAGCATGTTGTCAGCCGAGTTTGGCAGAGTTCTAGTTGTCATCTGAATATTGGACGGAACACACGTCACAGGTCCATGTACCCCTTTCTGCCCACCCTTAGGTAATGCCATCATTTTCATAAAAGGAATATTGATTGACACTAAATGCCGTTCCAGATCATTTAGGCATTTCAATTCCTTTGGAATTGGGACGAGTTCCAAATTATTAACTTCAGCTTCAGCTGGAAGTTTGCCCGACAGCAATTTCCTATGACAGGTATAGCAGACCCAGAGAGAGGCCCTTGCCGTCTGTGCTAGTGTGCATGGACCATCACAAGTCTGATCACAGTTGTGCAAATATTTCTCAGAGATACATTTTTTTGCCACTTTACCTTTCTCAGTATACTCATTGCCGTATATTTCCTTTCTGCACCGAAGTACCTGATGTTCGAAGAGTAGCCTGTGACATACTGCACAAATGTACTCCGGACCTGCAGCAACCTTCCTCAAGAATGCTGTCTGCAAAGTTTTATCATCTTTTTTGTTTTCTTTGTCACGTGCTCGCCGTTCAATGTTTCTTTCTTTCAATTCATCTCTGTGGTTTGCATCTGTTCGATACTTGTTTAAACTGTAACTTTGAACTTTCTGTCGATGTTCTTCATCTTCTCGATATTTTATACTACTATAAGACTTCACCTTTTCTTGGTATGTTTCATCTTCTTTATATTTGTTCTTACTGTAAGCTTTCAACTTTTCTTGGTGTGATTCATCTTCTTTATATTTGTTCTTACTGTAAGCTTTCACCTTTTCTTGGTGTGTTTCATCTTCTTCATATTTTTTCTTACTGTAAGCTTTCACCTTTTCTTGGTGTGTTTCATCTTCTTTATATTTCTTCTTACTGTAAGCTTTCAACTTTTCTTGGCGTGTTTCTTCTTCTTCATATTTCTTCTTACTGTAAGCTTTCAACTTTTCTTGGTGTGTTGCATCTTCTTTATATTTGTTCTTACTGTAAGCCTTCACTTTTGCTTGGTGTGTTTGATCTTCTTTGTATTTGCCCTTACTGTAAGCCTTTACCTTCTCCTGAAACGGCTTATTTACACTGTATTTCGTTACACTGCTAGCCTTCATCATTTCCCGGTAATCCTGCTTTTTCCTGTACCTTTCACAGTCGTAAACTTTCTTTTTTTCTTTTCGTACATCTACAAACTCGGTTTCCGGTTCGTCCACTTGACATTCAGTGTTCACATTAACAGATAATACAGTTTCGTAATGAATCCCATTGCAATGTTTCAGATATATTGCTTGTTCATCAAAGCTTGCATCTCTGTTTAACTGACTAGCAGAGAAGAGCAACCATACCCCACTGTAAGTGTAAATATCTGTTTTCAACAAATCCGCCGCTGCCAATATTTCTACTTCAGTAGCCCAAGTTTTGTCACAACTCATTTTTGTTCTTCTTATGTAAGAAGAAACTCTGCTGTACCCTGCCCTTAAATGTGGTGAAAACACTTCTTCATTATCCAACATGTGTGAAACCACATTCCGTCTTATCGTTGCATGATTAATCTCTGTTCCGCTTATAGCGTACGAGAGCGCCCGGAAGAAACAGTTCCCGTCTGCAGAAATACTTTGTGTTTCATATGGAGTTCCCATCTCAGAGCATGCGTGACTTATTTCACGTGACCAACGTTGAAATTGTATTCCAAGCTGTTCACAAAGTTGTTTTTGTTTCTCAGTTTCAAGCGGGTAAAATCCACTGTGTGGATTTCTAGTTTCAGAGATAACTTGTATATCCTCATCTAAGACTACACTATCTGTGCGCGCTTCCAAACTACATTTTGCTGGTGACTTCCCTGTCTCTTCCGTTTCAGACAGTTCCGTGGGCGGGTAACCTTGATCTTCATCGTTACATATCAAATCAACTACATCTACTGGAATATTTCCAGTCCCATCTTCTTGCGATTCGTATGTTGTAGATCGTCGAGCAGCATTCGTATCTACTTGATCAGTTTCTACAGTTGGATGTATTGTAACACCGGTTACTTCAAACTGTGTCATAGCATGAACATTCATTGATCTTGCTAGATGGCAGATTTGCTCGTAAACCTCGAGTATGCTACTAGAAGAGATCAGAATACTTCTTCCACCTTCTGATACCTGAAGTCCACGTCCGTCTCGTGAATGGGAATCAAACCTAAAGTATCTTCCTTTGTCTTTTAAGACTGAAAATGTGAATCCGTTAAGCACACAAAGCAGGCGTCAGATCCACCAAGGGATTGTTCTAATGCAGCATACAAAGACGTCATATTGAAGTCGGAGACATCGATGTTGGGGTTACCACTCATTACTCCAGCTATGGATTCCTGGCGTTGAATTTGGAACATCTTGTCAAATACATCTAAATGATCTGGAAGTTCGTCCACCAGAAAATAATCATGACCCATTGTCGAGCTTTGGTGAAGAAAATTATACAACTCATTTCCTGTCATCAACACTATGTCTAGATCTGTCGCTTGCCACAGATTTGGTTCCTTGATGTTGCTATATAGTATGGCTGATAAGCTATTCGGAACGCATTGTTTTCTACGGTTTTCGCCAAAAATTGCATTACCCTGATTGAAACTACCTCGGACAGCAATATTTCCCGCTTGTCCACTAACATTCGTAGTTTCAGATAGTCCTGATGTTGCAACCTGTTCTTTAATTCTTATTGCCTGTTTGTTTTCTGTTTGGGAAAAATGTATTTTACTCGTTTCTTGATGTATTTCTTGCTTTGGGATATACCTTTTTAGCGTTTCCCCGAAGTGTTTTGTTTTTGAAATATCTCCTTCTTTGTGTTTTGATTGCGGGACTATCGTAACCCCTGTTACTTCAAATTGTGTCATATCAGAAACATTCATTGATCTCGCTAGATCGCAGATTTGCTGATAAACTTCGTGCGTGCTGTTGGCAGAAATCAGTACACTGGTGCCACCTTCCGGCACCTGGAGTCCAAGTCCGTCTCGTGAATGTGAATCGAACCTATAATATCTGCCATGCTCTGTGATGACTGAAAATGTGAACCCATTGAAGCACACGAAGCAGGCGTCTGATCCAACAAGGGATTGTTCTAATGCAGCATACAATGACGTCATATTGAATTCGGAAACATCGATGTTGGGGTTACCACTCATCACTCCAGATATGGATTCATGGCGCTGTATTTGGAATATCTCGTCAAATACATCTAAATGATCTGGAAGTTCCTCCACTAGGAAATAATCATGAGCCATTGTGGAGCTTTGGTGCAGAAAAGTATACAGCTCATTTCCGGTCATCAACACTATGTCTAGATCTCTCGTTTGCCACATATTTGGTTTCTTGATGCTGCTATACCGTATGGCTGACAGACTATTCGGAACGCATTGTTTTCCACGGTTTTCTCCGAAAACTGGATTGCCTTGATTGAAACTCCCTCTGATAACCATCTGTTCTATTATCCCTATATTTCCTGATTGAGTCCGCCCTGGTTTTGATTTCTCCGATTTTTTTAGTGGCTGTTGGCATTTCGGTTTAGAAATACCAGCCTTCGTCATTGCTTGCTGGCATTCTTGGTTTGATATATCTAATTTGAATTTTGGATGTTCTGCTTTTGGAATGTCTACTTTTGTTTTTGATGGTTTGTATTCTGCTTTCATTGCAGGTCTGTATTCTGTCTCGAACGGATTGTTCGCATTACTTTGAACTATTGTTATATCTTCGAATTCTACAGTCTTGCTATTTGAGGTAGTTTTCTTATATTTTTCTGTTCTTTTTGCGTTGTCCTTATCACTGATGTGTGAAAGTGGGTACTTATCCCTTGTTGGAGATGTCATGATGAGATCTGGTAAGGTTTCGGTTTCAACCTCTAATTTGTGTTTCTTTTCCTGATTTCCTGTGACATCTCTTTTTTCTAACGCCATTGTGTTTCCTTGTGAAGGACCGATTAGAGCGATTCTGCCTGATCTTTGTGTTCGCACGAGAGGTTTGTCGATAGCAGCTTTCTTCATTGTCGACAAATCACATTCCTCAACATCTGGTATTGTATCAGTCCTCATAATTTGCGGCGTTCGATACATCGATTTACTCGCCTTTGAGCCGGAACTACTTGTATCTTCTACATTAACCTTTAGTGGGTTCCTCTGATCAGTAGACAAGCCAATATTCATACTCTTCCTTCTGTATTGAGAGTCTTCCGTGACACTGAGTGCTTGGTCAATCATTATTGTGTCCTCGCTTTTCTGGATAATTTCTGAATCATCTCTATTAACGTATTCGGAGAGATCAGGCAAACTGTCCGTCGCCAGCTCAATTTTACGTCTTTTTGCCATATTCGTCATTGCTTTAGCTTCAGCTATTGTAGACTGAGAACAGTGTATCCCCAGGAGTCTACCTGATCGCGTTTTGCGGACACCTTGTTGTAGGTCATTTTTATTCTCAGTGATGGACCGTACGGTTTGTTGAGATTCCAGTGTTGAATCCATTTCGGAGCTTTCCATGTTTGTTTTCTTTGACCAATTGGCATTGTTATTTTCAACTGCAGTATCTGCTGAACTGTTTGCTGACATACCAGTTTTCCTTTGGTAGCGTGTTACTCTTCCGGGAGATTTTCGTGTTACACCTTTAACTCTCATTGAGGGACTACCATGTTCGGTCGGTTTCATCTGTACAGGTTCTCTATTTTCATTTGTATCAAATTCTTGCTTCACTTCCGATAGATTTTCACATAAACATGTTTGGCGTTTCTTCCTCATATGTTCTTTTTGTTTCTTAGCTTTTTGGGCATACGATTGCTTACGCTTAGCCATTATGCACAGAATAGTCAAATTATATGTGCTGATACTTCCTTACAAATGGTAATAAATATTACACACGGACAAATACTGTAAATATTCCTTTCCAATAAGGGAATACTGTTCAGTGCCAAGTAATAGTATTTATGGTCGCTGCTCTGTAGTATTGCTTATTTGCAAATCGTTGTATTGCTCAGTGGGAATTACTGTTACTGCTAAATTGCTGTGGAAATTGTGATGACAATTCTTGCAAATATTCCTCACTGTCAAGTCCTTATTATTTTTGTTCAGTGACAAGTAAACGTATTGTAATGGTGTTTACTGGCAAGTAATTATATAGTGGCTGGTATGCTCGCTGGCAAAAAGTCGGGTAAATATTGCTCACTGGCAAGTAGTTGTCTGAATGTTGCTCGCTAGCAAGTAGCGTACCTGTTTGAAATCTTTTCAAAGTCCTCTCAGTGCCGAGGTAAACGAGTTTAGCTGAACTCACTTTACAGCTGTATCAATGTTGTTCGGTGACAATAGTTTTGTTTGTTCTTGCACGGTGGCAAGTAATTTTGTTGTTCTTGCTCGCTGGCAAGTAGTTGTATTTGTTCTTGCACGGTGGCAAGTAATTGTATTGATCTTGCTCGGTGGCAAGTAATTGTATTGATCTTGCTCGGTGGCAAGTAATTGTATTGATCTTGCTCGGTGGCAAGTAATTGTATTGTTCTTGCTCGCTGGCAAATAATTGTATTGATCTTGCTCGGTGGCAAGTAATTGTATTGGTCTTGCTCGGTGGCAAGTACTTGTATTGATCTTGCTCGGTGGCAAGTAATTGTATTGGTCTTGCTCGGTGGCAAGTACTTGTATTGATCTTGCTCGGTGGCAAGTAATTGTATTGATCTTGCTCGGTGGCAAGTAATTGTATTGTTCTTGCTCGGTGACAGGTACTTGTATTGTTCTTGCTCGTTAGCAAGTAGTATTGTTCTTGCTCGCTGGCAAGTATTTTTGCTGTTCTTGCTTGGTGGCAAGTAGTTTTATTGTTCTTGCTTGGTAACAAGTAGTTTTATTGTTCCTGCTCAGTGACAGGTACTTTGTATTGTTCTTGCTCGGTGGCAAGTAGTATTGTTCTTGCTCGTTAGCAAGTAGTATTGTTCTTGCTCGCTGGCAAGTATTTTTCCTGTTCTTGCTCGGTGGCAAGTATTTTTCCTGTTCTTGCTCACTGGCAAGTAGCTTCCTGAATACTGCTCGCTGGCAAGTAGTTCAGTATTGTAGTCTTTCAAATGTGACCCTTCGGGTATAAAGTCCCCTCAGTGCCGGAGAAGAAGAATTTTCGGTATTATTTCCAGTCTGTGCACTGATTAACAAACTGGGTATAATTGTGGCCCTTCTGGCAATGGTCCCCTCAGTGCCGGGGAAGGCGAGTTTGCGGTGAACTCGCTTTACACATGTAAGGCAGTTTTGTGCACTGACTAACAAAACTGCGTGCTCTTGCTTACAGTGTAAATATTGGCAAGTGAGATTGCCAACTATTATGAATGAGGAACCCTGAAAAGGAAAAAGAAATAAGCATTAGTTATACCAAAATAAACCAAATTGATTAGGAAAATATCCCTTGATTTCTAACATATGCCTATAATAGGTAAACCAGGATTAATTTACGACATATTCATTACATTATGATCAACGAAATCATGAAATTCTTCAAATTATGGTGATTAAAATCTCATAATACTCATAAAATCAAATTTAAAGTGTTCATAATACTTTTTTGTTTGAGTCACATTGTCACAAATTATTCTGCATAATTTAAACTGTTCATGATACTTTCCAACAGAATCAAATTAGTAACACTAGGGAAATATGAAAATAGAGCTCCTCGGCAAGGTCAATATATATGATAAGAATTTTGGAAAACTTAGTTAATAGTCAGTGAGTATGATTATACGCCACTTTCAACATTTTTTCAGCTTATTCAGGCAGCGTCTAGTTATGACGGAGCCATCTCAACGCCATGTGTTTTTATAGTGTTATCTCTCTGAAGCATCATACCGTAGGCAAGTATGATACCCAACCAAGTCGCATTACCAATACCAATGGCACAACATTTACCACAATAACGCTTACCTTCAATAATGGCTGACGACAAAGGAAATCTCCAAAGAAATAGATCGAATCTGAAAATATTTTTTAAAAAAATTGAAATCATTAATTGTTTTACTGACAGTCCTCAAAATAGCACATTTTCAAACATTGGCCAGAAACTATCTCACCCATATAGAGATGAACTAGCTAGATCTGATCAAAACAGGTCAAATGAATCATAATATGCAACATAAGTAGAAGGTAATATCAGTTCTACAAAGATTAAACCTCCAGGAGGAATATATGAGGATCCACCCCGACTGGACACATCTTGTCTTAAAGAATGCATCCATTCAACATGCGTACCAAGATATCAGCTTCTGATTTATAAAAGGGTCATGGGTATGCTTGGTTTACGACATAGGGACTTGGGGTTGATAGCCTAGGTCTGCGGACAGTGAAAGTATTCAACAAATGGAGCATGACGTATGCTCCCGAAATATATGAGGGAATGGTGCCGGATCAAGCACAGATACCATATTTTTGTTCCAATGACGTGACCAGGCAAATCACTATTTTGCGCAATAATTGGTACAATGACTTAATTTTTGAATAAAAGTAAGGTAATTTAATGAGAACTATTTGATCCAATGCAGACCTCGGTATATTTACGTGAGATGATATGATGAACAACAATATTTTATGTACACAGTGCTGACGGAATGATAAGTGGATCCCATTACACAACATAGAGATCCTTTATATCTGCTTAAATTCCGTCGTAAAAAGAGACATTGTGTCGCACATTTATCTTTATATATTTTGTATTAAAAGTTCGTCGTGCTTTGATGCCTGGAATTAGTATATAACAGAATATATCAACATTTTATAGCCTCATCTTTTCTACCACTAAATTAAATTGTAGGCGAATGCAAGGTTGACAACATTCATCTTCAACAGGATAGATAAGTTTGTTCAAAGTTCACAGGAAAAAGGTAATACCCACGCTGACAAGCAGAAACGATTGTTTTACAGCTTGATGAATGGTATGAACCGTGAATCCAAGTAGAATACAAAACTTGTATATTTCCTGTGCATTACAGAGTCCACTAATAAAATTAATCAATTAATATACTACATCCGCAGAATGTGTACAGTAATACGTAATAACCCATTCATGGCCAAATATATTTACCAGAAGGTAGACTTCAAAGTCAACAAATGTATTTACAGCAAATATAGGAATATCTGGAAATAAAAAAACATAGTATTTATTTAATGAGAAACATAAACGTGAACATATATCAGATGGAGGGTCTAGTGCCATCAAGGTCCTAGCCACCCGACGACGACCCCAAAACACATGAATAAAAATTTCATGATTTTCGGGTCACAATGACGTTGATCATTAACCTTGATCTACATTTTCGTATGTAACACATCTTGTCCCCCTAATGTATCTACTGACACAAGAAAAAGTTATTTTAAATGTTTTCGTGAGTTTGCGGTCACAGCGACCTTTAACCTTCGACGTTGACCTAAATGTTGGTATGTGACACTTCATTTCCCATTACTAAATCCGCTCACAAAAAATCCGAAATTTTTAAATGATTTCCTGATTTTTTGATCACACTGATCCTGGACCTCTGACGTCGACCTACATTTCGTATGCAACACATCGTTCCCCCTAAGGCATCCACTCACCAACAATTACAACTGTAGACAGAAAACTGTCAATGATCAATTATTTTCTGACTTTCAGGCAACAGTGACGTTTGACCTTTGACCTCGACCTCATTTCGGTATCCGACACATCGTGTTCACCTAGTATATCCACTCACAAAAAATTGCAACTGCGAACAGAAAATTTTCACAGATATAGACCAGACACGAACACTTCATTGAAATCCTGTTTTCCATGCCAGTGACCTTTGACCTCTGACCTCGACCTTCATTTTGGTACGCGATACATCGCCTCTCCGTAGGGTATCCACTCAGCAGCAATTAGAACTATATAGAAAAGTGTCAATGATCAATGATTTTCTCATTTTCAGGCAACAGTGACATTTGACCTCTGACCTCGACCTCATTTCGGTACCCGACACATCGTGTTCACCTAGTACATCCAGTCACATTTCACAGAGGTCGTTTTCCTCCATTTTAGAGAGGTCGATCTCTGTAACATGATCAATGAGTTAAAGAGCTCACCACAATCTTCAAACAAGGCCAAACAATCATGATCGCGGAACAACCCGTATATATTAAAAGCTCATATCCACTTTTCTCACGACAGATCATTGGTCAAAGTGTAAAATAAGCTCCTCTGCAAAGAACCACTTGTACTGATAGCACAATAGACGTATGGGTTTTAAAATGTTGTAAACAAAATCTGCTAAATTAAGTAGGTCTAAATAATAAATGTGGTTTATCGTATAGTTCAGTAAGTCAAAGTAATCAGCATAAATTTATATACAGGATGCAACAGGATAATTTGAAATGTAGTTGATAGTATAAATAGCAATTATTTACTAATTTTTCATGGAAATGTTTTTTTGGAAAAAAGAGATTGCAGTGCCGCTACCTTGGATTTCTTAACATTTTCTGATAAAGCTTGACCCGAGGATACGTGATAGTACGTTTTAGGTCCATAGCTGCAAGGGTGACAAAGATATGTAAAGCAGAAATCAGACGCACACGGCAACAATAAATCTCAACTTTCTCACGTCAGGTACATTTAATGGACCCATATTATCTGTGTGACCTGATATCGTCATCTAATAATGCATTGTTACGTGTGTCGTGCACAACTCATGTTATGGTAAGAATAGGCCTCAGTCCTTCAGACAGCTTGTCGTAAGAGGCGACTAACTGGGGCTCCTATGGGGTTCCCGGGTGTGCAAGGGAATAGAACTTCAGCCGTAGGGTTCCCGGGTGTAAAAAATTGAAGGTCCCTATCCGTGGGGTTCGCGCGTGTGAAAAGGAATAATACCCAGCGCCAGAATAGGACTCAAAGCGACGTTAAAACATATTGACTCACTCACTGTTACGTTTGCATGCAACGATTACAAGGAATAGAAAATGTGATAAAGAGGGGTGGGCAATTACGTTCACCCCTTCACACCGTTATCAATTAGACAAATCAAAACCTTAATTAGTACGAGACCAGCAACTGCGGAACTGGATATTGGAAAATACTAAGAGAAGACCCGGAACTACGGAACTCCATGTAATAAAACATACCAATTTACTATCTACTCTGTCATAATGAGGGGCGATAACTACGTTAACACCATTCACACAGTTGGTCAAGGCGGTGCGATAATTAGCGCGAGAAACCAGTTATACACCAAGGACTTCCTTCCTTCCTACCTACCTGTTTATTCTATTCAATTCAGATATTATGAATGTGGATTCAACTGAGTACAAAACTTGTATATTTCATGTGCATTACAGAGTCGACTAATAACATTAATCAATTGATATACTACATCCCCAGAATGTGTAAAATAATACGTAATATCCAACTTGTGCCAAAATATATTTACCAGAATGAAGGGTTCAACGTCAACGAAAGTGTTTATGTACAGCAAATATAGCAATATCTGGAAAATAAAAAAAAATTATTATAGTATTTATTTAATGAGAAACATAAAGGAGAACATATATCAGATGGAGGCCCTAGTTTTTCTTGCTTGCGCCATCAAGGTGCTAGTCATCCCACGACGACCCCGAAACACACGAATAAAAATGCCCGGTCCATCAGTGACAAGTAAAAACCTAGGAAACTCATCTGCATATGGATACGAATATATGTGGGTTTTTTTATTGATCGGCTTTCAGTGGTTTGTATGTTAATCCTATGTACTAACTTGATGCTTTTCAGCCAATCTGCTCTTTTGTTCTTTTTGGGTATCCTATGAAGAGAGATGACCATACCATCATACAAAATCTGCTTCTCACGGTTGCAACAGATAAAATAATAGCTATGTCCTCCAACTCTGCCTCCTACCTTTATGAAAATGATTGGCAGTAGGAGATAAGCACAAGTCAATAGGCCTAATATTGGTCCCAGAGAATAAATTATGGGAGTGAATTAGTCAAAATATTTTGTGTGTTATGGGACACAATAGGCATATGCGGATATATATATACATTTATTTCAATGCATTTTGCGGAAGAAATACATGGTATAATAATTAGGTAATTAAAAAATATAAGTAGCTGTTAGTGCAAAGACTACCTC
>JAVTVY010031632.1:0-12470 GCA_036873755.1 Hanleya hanleyi | reverse complement strand
CGCTTGTAATTCCACATAATTATGTCTAAAAACAGTTTTTTACATATGTGTAAAACTTTTGCACATATGTGAAATAAATGCCAGGAGATGGAATGGACGAGAAATGGGTTCATCCCTGCGATACAGTCTCCGGTGCATGTTTGTTATCCAATGATAGTTACAAAATGGCGCTTATCGACGTTCTCTGTCTCCCCTGACTTCCTCTACCTCTTCGTCTTTTTCGTTGTCTGAACAAATCTCTAGTGTTATGGACAATGTTTTGTGCTCTTACATCAGGTTGAAAGTCATCAGCATCCGCGTTGTCAATTCCTGCCGACCCTTTTGCATTGAGAACTATGTTGACTACTTGTCCGCTCGGCTCCATTGTGTCCTGTCAAAGGGCGCCAAACCGATACCAGGGAGCAGTCGGTAATAATGAAGCTGATGAAATGGCCAAGGCTGCCCTAGATGATTAGGTTGATCCTGTTGGAATCCCATACAGTGATTTAAGGCCATTTATCTGTGCTTATGTGAGAAACTTATTTCAATCATTGTGGAATGCTATGGATATGAACAAACTTCACAGCCAGAAACGTTTCGGTCAAGCCATGATTAGACGATGTAGAATCGGTCATACACGATTAACTCACGAGCTTTTGCTGAAAGAAAGAGCCAGTCCCAAGGTGTGTTCCATGCCACGAAGATCTCACGATGAAACATATTCTTTCGACTGTATAGATTTTAAGATTGTTAGAGATAACTTTTATCGAGCAGCTACTTTCGAAGATCTTTTTAGTCGAGTAAAAGAAGATTGTATTTTAGATTATTTGAGAGAGATCGGTTTGTTGTATAAATTTTAATGTATTTTCATGTTTTTAATGCATTAGTTTACTGGGTTTATTAATTTGTACTTAGAATTTTGTTTGATTGTCGCTATATAGCAAAAATATAGCTGCACGCGACACCTAAACCTTAATTCTCTCTCTCTCTCTCTCTCTCTCTCTTGGCAGAATTCGCAACTTCTGGACATATGTGGAAAAATTTTGCACACATGTGAAATAAATTAACTATTGCACTTATGTTGAAAAGTATTATACACATGTGCAATAGTTTTACACATATGAGGAAAAGTTTTAAACATATATGTAAAAGTTTTAGACATGTGATGAAAAGTTTCACACATGTTAATTAACTTTTGCACATATGTCAAAATGTTTGAACATATGTATAAAACTTTTACACATATGCGGAATAAATCCGCACTTTTAGACATATGTTGAAAGTTTTATACATGTCGAAAACTGTTTGACATATGTGCAAAAGTTTTCAACATATGTCGAATAACCGATTAAATACCGAAACGGCTTGCCATACACATATCCCCTTTTTCATAAATCATAGATGTCTGTGAGCGTGTGCTTCGCCCGTGAGGTCAAGTGGTGTGAGTCGGTCACAGTTTAAATACCTTTATAGATATATAAAATGTTCATATTTCTTCAGGAAAAGGCAAATTTTTAGCATTCAAAGAAGTCAGCACAAGATTTAACAGTTCCATAGCATATGCCGCCAAAAATGTTTACAACTGCGAGAATCTGTAATCGGTAAAACTCGACACATTTAGTCGCATGATTCTACCTGTTAATAATGGTTGGCATGATAACTTATTCCGTTAAGGAATGATTTTGACTTTGTCATCTAAGAGGCTTGATCCATCAGTGAGCAGATATGTAAAAAAAAAACGAACAAAACGCTGCTTGCATGTACAATATGGCATTTAGTGAGGCAGCTCAATAAGCTGTTGATCACACTGCTCTGCCACATGTACACACACTCGTGATATAACTGATAATTTTTTCCAGAATATTACAGAGCTGAGGGGTTCTAGCACCTCTGGTGCCTCATGTTCAAGGCCAGGTTTAGTTCAAGCAGTTCGAGAAGGGCATTCCCCAGTATGCCTGCCGAGGGTTACAGATCTTTTTCAAGCGGCATCACGGAAAATTGAGAGCTGAAACTCCGTGAACTTTTAGATTATCATATTGGGGTCGTTTTGAGCCTATTTCCATGACCCCCGAGCAGAGGATCATGGGTAAATTCAAAATGGTGTTTTTGTCACATTTCTTCAAAATTTTTGCTTTTCTATATGCCATTGTGAGTAAAACATATTTTATTTCATATCAGATTATTATTTACTAATTTATCATGCAGTTTTTGTGAAGAAAAATAAAGAAAAATCGAAAATTCTGACCGAAAAATCGTCCAAAAATGCTCTTTTTGAAAATGACATCATGGCGGCCATCTTGGATTTTTTTTACATTTTATTATGGAGCTTGACCCAAAGATATAGTGTGGTAAGTTTAAAATATATAAGGGGGTGTGGGGCACTTTCCGCCCCCCTCCCCCTCCAGGCTGTGGTACACCCAAAATCGCCCAGGCCAGACACGGTTAACATCTGTGTGTTATCCTGATGTTACTGCTATTATAATTCTTCAGAAGTAAATCCTATAGAGTCATAAACATGTTACTTCAATACAATCTGATTAAAACTCAGATTTAATAACCGCTCCTCTATCGGACATGTCGCTAATTAAGATCTGGGACAGTCTGTATCTTAAATCTGTCGCGCATGTCAGACTGGCGACCAATCACAGTCGAACTTCAACGGGCGAATAGGTGTCTATCCGATTATTTCTGTAGTGAACGAGGTGCAGAAAAATCCAATCCAGGCGGCTGACGAAGTTCTTGCTCTCCATGAGCAATCACCGAAGATTATTTTTGCTCATTGAAGTTGGACTGTGATTGGTCGCCAGTCTGACATGCGCGACAGATTTAAGATACAGACTGTCCCAGATCTTAATTAGCTACATGACATGGAATACGCTTGAGAAAATAGGTTGAGAAAATCATTTCTCAGGTGGAATTTTCGTGGCAGGTGGGGTGAACACTTTCGCCAACATCTGACCTTGGCGGCCAGACTATCTAACAGACAAGGAAATTTCTGACTGATACTAAAATTCCATTATCATGAAGGTATCCGGACGCATTGATGCGTCTTTAGCGGCACGGGTCACTTGAAGTTGTTGGCTCGCTCACACCGTGATTGAGCTTCGAGACCACGGAGATAATGGTCATTTCCCAATGACGCACAGCAAAGATCGAGCATAACAAACAGACAATGAGGCTTATTTTCTCATCCATCACCATAGTGTCAAGCAATTTTTCCCACATTGCGATGTTTTTACAATAGCTATACTTGACCCTCTTGACGAGGTAAATTTAGATCGAGACACCACAGGGATTTGTAACTGACACAGTCCTCTGACAAAATCCACTTTGTATTATCGGCATTCTCAAATTTCATAACAGGAGAGTATAAATGATAACTTTTGACATCTTTAAAAATCGACGATGTCCACAATGAACCACGCGCCACACTGTGCTGCACAGTTGTCACATATCAGCCACTCTTGGGTCAGCAACTTTCTAGCTTACAGAACACTCGGAAGTGCAAGATAGATATCAGTAGATACTATCAACTAACGGTCAACCCTTCCATCGGTAACCCCTTGCATTTAAGATAAAGCCCGAATCAGCATTGGACCCGTATGTATTGCTCAAATATCTATGGCTGTAAACAGTTGCTACTGTGATGGCAGGAACGGCAGAGGACCTTTTTGTAAAAATATATTAATCACCGAGCAGCAATGTTAGCTGCTCTTTTAGATGGAAACCGCAAACCTAAACAGCACATTGCCACACAAAGGTCAACAAATTCAGCAATATTTCACAACCCATGGACGTATTACCCGAGTTGATGTGTTCTCGGGATTTTCTGACAATGTGAATTATGTTGTGCTGTGTTTCTTTGGATTATGGACGCGGATATTCTCTAATGGACGACGGCTGGATTATGAATGACGGACTAGACGCTTGTAATAGACCCGCGTCAGCGGACTTGGTACTTTTATGGTTGTTCTGTCCCTCTTTTCAACCCAGGTGATAGGCGAAGCCATTCAATATATACCGTCAGGCCAAACACTGATTTACTACAGAAGCTTCGGGCAAAACAGATAGGTATTCGCCTTAAAATATATTGCGAACGAACAACGTTAATTTTAAGTTTAATGTGTCGCTAGTTGTCTGCAACGGCTTTCATCAAATGTCTTGTTTTTGTGATTTATCACATGACACTGTTCGCCTAGTATAATTTATTTGTGTATATGTATATATCTAGACTATAAAATGAGTTGTGCGTGAGAACGTCCGCGTCAGTGGGCAGTGGTATGCGCGAATGCGACCGTGCCACTGGAATGATCTCAGGAGCGGTGCCATGCAACTGTAAGTGGATAAAAAAAATTGTATAGGTGACGCATTTACTTACGGATAACGCGAGGGAGTTGTCTGTACATCAAAGAGCAGTAGTTGTATGCTTCACTGGAGAATTTATTTCTGGGCAGATGGTGTGGGAAGATGTGAGGTCAAGTGGGGCGAGTCGGTCACGGATCAAATACCTTTATAGATATATAGAATGTTCATATTTCTCCAGGAAAAGGCAAATTTTTAGCTTTCAAAGAAGTCAGCAAACGATTTAACAGTTCCAAAGCATGTGTCGTCAAAAATGTTTACAACTGCGGGAATCTGTAATCGGTAAAACTCGACACATTTAATCGCATAATTCTACCTCTTAATAATGGTTGGCATGATAACTTATCCCGTTAAGGAATGATTTTGACTTTGTCATTTAAGAGGCTTGATCCATCAGTAAATGTATACTATATGGTCTACACAAGATAAGGATTCCTAAATATTGTAGCGGAAATTTTCTATACTAAATGAGTTAGTATGGAAACTTATTTTTCAATGTCTAGGTATGCTGCCACCAGTACCACTAAGGGTGATACGACCTGTATGAACTCTCGTTCCTTATGTGAGACTCGAGCGAGAACTGTTCTACACTGGTTTCTAATCTGTACAACCTTGTTTCTTCTTTATGAAACCTTATTGAACCTCTGCTTCAATAGACTTGAACACAATTATAACCAATCTCTCTTCGGGGGTGCCGCTACCAAGGGGGTACGTTTTCGTCGTGTCACCAATTACTTATACAGCCAATCATAAGACTTGCTTCATTCGCTGCTGATACTGCTGTGGTCAGGTTTCAACATCTATTGTTGTGGTATTTCATCCAGTCACCATAATAAATTATTTGGTCCCTTGTGCGAAATTGAATAATTCAGTTGCAGTAACTTTTGCAATAGAGTATAATACAAATACGCTGTGTGCCGAAATTGTTATGGATACAATGTTGCTGTGCAGAAACGGTTGCACTTGCCGCCGACTCGAGAGACCCAACACTGTGTACGGTCTGTGCCATATAGGTTGCATGTACACATGTGGTTGGCTGGCTTAAATTCTGCTATAACCGCTTTGCGTGCCAAAACTGTTTATTTTCCTTACTAATAAGAACTAACTTTCATGATTATTCACTGTTTATGACTTTGGCTCAACGAAGTTATCCTTAGAAGTTCAGCTCAACTGTCGCGGTATGGCTTCCTGCCGCTCTCAGCAAAGTGCATTTGAATAACCTGGCTCAACAGAGCAAATGGGATTTCCCAGGTTAAGCTCAGCAAATGGGAATTGCCATGTTAAGCAGAACAAGATTTCTAGATGGTGTACAGCTCTTCTTGCAGCGATAATTCAGCGTGAAATCTTGCTATTTATTTAGGTTGAATAGTATAAACATCTATCCTTCAACTTGGTTGTTTGTACGATAGCAACTGCGGTTTTATTTTAGCTGTCGGAGAGAACTTGTATGTCCAGCTCTGAGAGCATCACCGAGTGTACTGTGCGAAAACGGCTGTATTTATAGAGCCTAAAATACTACACGAAATGAGACGATCTGATTGGCCGAGAGCCGAAGTTTTGGCTACTGTCAATCCCAATTGTACACAGAACGGCTGAGAAATACGAAATGGGGAAATATTTCCATACCCCATACAATTTTATAACTAAATAATTTCCGTATAATTATTTCATGTTTCTGACTGAACTTATGTGAGAAATATACCCAAAGATCTGAAGTTTGTATTGTATGTTTAAATTCAAGTTCGTCCATCGCTAATTTATGAAACGAGGTCGGGAAACACTGTCAAACTTCCCCGCCAAGTTCCCGCTCCATCATCAAACAGCGTGTTCGCTACGAAAACATACCAGTGTTCCGTGCGATAAAACGGAAGAATGGAGATGCTATCTGAACGATTCCTAACCGCATGGTAAGCGTAATACTATCAATTTCCAAGTTATAATGTCTCAGACGCTAACTCGTCCGACAAATATAGTTTCTGGTCGAAAATCCTATAACTTGACAACAACAACACATTCATGCAGTAAAAACTGGCGGCAAATCAGGTTGTCAAGAATTTTGATAAACTTCTAAAATCTTCAGCGCTTAAATTACTACGTATTATGAGCTGACACTTCGCCATAATAAACTTGAATCTATTGTGCAAACATAGATAAGTAGAAATTTGCATGAAATTACGTGTAAGAGATGAAACTCACGTATTTTCGACTCTGGGGGTAAATTTCTCAACAGGCCAAATTTCATCAAACAGACGATGTATGCGTGAGGCTCTCGATGTTCTAATGTTTATGTTTTGGCGCTGAAGTCGAGGCTCAAGAATGTGGGCGCTTTATCCAAACAGAGATTTTAAACATATATACTGGCGAATTTTCGCCACACTATGCTGAAAACTCGCGCATCTGTGTATCGTCAGTAATGTCCGATACACGATGTAAATGCGTGAAAACACAATTCCAGAAATGGTTCAATGCATATCACAGTCCAATGCATATCACAGATATTTTAAATGCTAAATTGTACCAATATGACATGGTTATAGAAAACTACAAGAAAGTTACATTTCCCACGATTCTCAAAGAGCGGGGCAATGAAAGGGCAGTGGATAATTAGATTTAATATTAATCCTTCTAAAATATCAAAGGGCGAAGTATCACGTACCAACGATTTGCTTGATTTTCTGGAGACACATTTTGAGGAAAACTATACACTTTGTACAGAAATATAATCGTGATTTCTTCGAGTGTTAATCAGTTTCTCGTGTCTGTAAAATGTGCGAGAGAAATAGCAATATTGAACATGTTTATGGGTATCATAGTGGGCAGTTGTATATACAGCAACTCTAGGAGCAAATATAAAAATATATCTATCCATATCTTGGTGGGCTATTGTATACACATTACTCTGAGAGCGAATATATATCTGACCAAATCATCCCAAACAGAAACCACTCAGTATCTGGGTTTCAACACAATGATCAAAGAAAACAGGTGGTACAGATATGAACATTGTTTTTAAAACAGATTCCGGGCGGTTTGTGCCTCTGCTATCTTAGACTGAACAATATAGTGTGGGGCCAATTGTCGCCGAGTAGTTTTGGTTGGACCTTGCGAATTGCGAAAATCATTGGTGCCAGGTTTTCTTTCATTGGCTTCCGGGAAATTTTTGCTATCACTTTTTGGGCTGGGTGGGCTTTGGTTGTAGAATAAGCTCAAGGTAGAATTTTATCTATATCTTCAGAGCTAATCGATTTCAAGAATCCAAAATTTCTGAGTATCTTCCTTATTATAATGCGATCATTTTCAGTCTATTTACATAATGTTACAAGAAGGGCATTGTGGGTAAATTCAAAATGGCGTTCCTGGGGAGTGTACCTAAAACTAGCGGTTTTTGCCTTGCCCGCACTTTTTTTGCACATCTACACCCCAATGTCCATACAATTATTTTGTTTAACATACATTGGTTAATTTCTACCCTCCACTAGGTTGCAACTATAGCCCAATTCGGAAAGGGTTTTATCTCCCTTGCTCCACTAGGGGCGTATTGGGAAAGAGAACTTCCGGTAAGTACCAAAGGCCCTCACAATTATTTGAGTAATTAAATATTCTAATTTTCAAGACCATTATCTTTATAACGTACACGTATAGAAGATTTAATGATTCATGTAGAAAATGTAAGCAGAATAATTTTTCAAACAGATATTCTGGAATAGATTATTAATTTTAATATTATTCAAAGTAATTGCGGGTGCCTTTGGTAAAGGTGAAACCGAGGCGACTACTTCCCGGAAGCAGTTTTTCATACCTCTAACCGTAAAGAGCGGCAGTTATTCAGGGGGAGATCAGATACTTTACGAAAAGGGCTATACCCTTAATTACCCAGACTAGAGTGGGTTATACCATTTTGTGAGACGGGAAATGGAAAAATAATGTAGCCATATATGTCTTTATTGACTAAATTACGGAGCCCGGATGTAGAGAGATTGGGAGTCGGACGTGTTTTCACTTCGCTCCGAGAAATTTGTCTAATTCTGCGGATATTTCTGTAATATATTTTGTGAATACTTTTGGCAAATACCTGTGATGAAAGTTTAGAATTATTTCTCAGTTTTTTGCTGTTCAGGGCGTTTTTCTGACTTAGTCAGTTTAGCCTGGTTTGGGAAGGCAGAAGGCTGCCATTACTACCGTCTCGGTCTTTGTGACTGAGACGGTGAGCGGATTGTTTTCTGTCTCTTTCTTTTTCTCACTGTTTGCTCGCTGTTTGTAGATATTTCGTATTCTACTGGTGTAATATATTTCCTTGTTTGGTTTGAAGTTGGTTCGTTTTTCGTTCAGTTATATTCGTGTATATTTAGCTAGGCTAACTACATTTTCACGAGTCTTTGTTATCTGTTCTTTTGTTCCTTGTCAGTTACCCAGCAACCGGTCAGGCTAGAACTGATCTATTGTTTAGCCTGCACCTGCGGTTTACTGGAAGAGAAAGTGTATTGTCGTACTGTTGATATATACAGTATTCAACTTTGGAGTGAGGCTCCCTCGGGGGTAGTAAATGTTTACTCTGTGGGAAGGCTCACTGTTTAGGTTTGTGCGTGTCACTATTTGTAGTTGTATTGAGATTCCCTAGTGGGACTTTGATTTCTTTTTCTTTCCACTATGGCCTTTAGAAAGTTTGATAGGTCACTGAGCCTAAAACTTCAAGGTCTAGAGAAAGCTAATGCGATTGATATATATCGCGCATTAAAAGACACTGTTAGATCAGGACGGTCAATCCTTAAAGGTCTAGTACAGGTATCAAATATCCTGTGGAACGTCAGACTAGCAAATGAAATTGCCAAAACTCGCCTAGTGCTGGAAGGTATTCGCGTTGGAGATCAACGTGGCCATTTTGAGGAAATAGATCCAGGGAAATTGCTAGTAAAGATGAAAGGATCATGCGATTTCCCAGATTCTGCGATCAGAAGTGCTTTTGAGTTTTATGGGGTAGTTCTCTCTGTACAAAGGGAGTTCTATTCGTTTGATAGAGAGTTTGAGACAGGAGTTCGAAGAATTTGGATGACGAAATTCAAACGTACTCTTCCTTCTATTTTAGTTGGAGGTATGAGACTTCCTGTATGGTATAACGGTCAAGTAAAAACATGTTATACTTGTGGTTCAAAAGATCACATGAACTGGAGGTGAAAAATAAATGCCTGATTTGTCATCAGGAAGGACACCTTAAAAAAGTTCCTTAAGATAACGTAGCTAACGATAGAAAAGATGATTCCTCAGATCCTCGCCCTGTTCCGCCCACAGAAGTTCGAAAAGGACTTTCCGCCGAGGCTCCCCAGCAAAAGCAACAGCACTATATAGATTTATGGAAGACTGTAGGCCGTGATGGTAAGGCCACCGAACGTCATCAGAGGATAGACTCCGCCGGGAGCAATGAGAAAACTCCAAACCACTACGAGTGTCTCGTTGACGCGATGGATGAAGGTTGTAATTCGGAAGATGAAGTTGTCAGTGATAGTGAGGTTTGCGATGAAGTAGAAGTCAAGTCAGGTGACCAAAAGTCTGTTTCTGATCAGACTGAAGGTGTTGACATAGTATTAACTCCGGAAGTTGAATTGAAAGGTGACAACTTACCGGATACTGGTAGTGTTTCGGGACAGGATGCACCTATGCAGTCTGCGGATTCCTTCATTAATCCTATTCACTCCGGTGTAGATGTAAACTTTACACCAAACGAGGAAGTAATGAAGGAGTTCACAGAGAAAGAAAGTAGTCAACAGTCTTGTAGTAATAAAGCTACCTCGAATCAGAAAAAGAAGAAAAAAGAGAATACCATAGATATCGAATCCGGCAAAGAGCCTAAAATAGTCGATGCTACTCCCACTCCTACCAACGAGTCACCCATGCTTTCTGATGAGGAGTATCTTGATTGTAATGATCGTCCGTTAAAAGGCGAGACTTCCTTGAACCAAAGGTCGAAGGACTTGTTGGGACAAGAGAGAGAGAAAGAAGTTTATAAGAAGGAAAGTAAAAAAGACAAGAGAGAACAAATGAAAAATAAAAAGAAAGGTCAAAAAGAATTACCCAAAATAAAACGTTAACATACGCTAAGTTAACCTTATATATCTTGGCTTGGGCAGTTTTGTATATTATTTCTTTATACAGAATAAAAATGGCTCAGTCACCAACTATCATTCAGTGGAATTGCAGAGGAGTTTGGCCAAATTTGAATGAACTCCAATTATTAACTCAAGGTTATGAACATCAGCTTTTTGTCTCAACGAGACCTTTCTGAAGAAAGCAGATAAAGATAAATTTAAATTTCGCCAATACACACCTTATCATCCCTACGCTTTAGACGAAAATGGAAAAGCTACAGGCGGTTCTTCAATATTGGTTAAAATGGGTGTTTACACAGTCCTGTTGATTTAGTGACAGATTTACAAGCTGTAGCAGTTCGTATTACCTTGAATTCTGTTTTCACATTATGCACAGTGTACATACCTTCTTCTGGTAGTCTCCGGCTTGGTAAACTTCAAGATCTTTACGATCAGCCCCCGAAACCTTGTTTAATGATGGGTGATTTTAACGGTCGTAATATCCTCTGGGATAATGAAGACAATTGTAAAGGTAAAATTCTTGAAAATTTTATATCAAATAATTCTTTGTGTATTTTTAATGATGGTTCTTATACACATTTGTCCTCAGCTCATGGAACCTATTCAGCATTAGATATCTCACTTTGCGACCTACCTATTCTTGAAGAATTTTCCTGGTCTGTTCATGATGACTTTTGTGGAAGTGATCACTTTCCCACTATCCTAAAAGCTGTTCATTCAGCTGATGACCCTCATTCCACAAGGTTTAATTTCAAGAAAGCAAACTGGCCCGAGTTTGAAAAGCTTTGTTCACAAAAACTACAAGCAGTCTCCTTCTCTGATGCTCCAGATCCTATACAGTTATTCTCAGATATGCTGATAGAAATTGCCAACCAAACCATTTCCACATCTTCAGGAGTTGCACATATTAAGACACCTTGGTTTAATGATGACTGCAAAGAAGCAAGGAAAAGTAGAAAGAATGCTGAACGATATTTCCGCCGACATCCTAATCCTGAAAATTTGTAAGATCTCAGAGTTACAAGAGCTAAAGCTCGTAGAACCATGAAACAGAATAAACGTGATTCTTGGAGAAATTATGTTTCTAAGATAAATACTCATACTTCTATAACAAAAGTTTGGAATATGATCCAAAGAATAAAAGGTAAAAGCTCCAAGTCCAGCGTTCATCATCTCAACGACGGAAATCATGTGATTACTGACAGAGTAGAAATTGCTAATAAATTAGGAGAAACAATTGCCAAAAACTCTTCATCAGAAAAGTATGTACCTAATTTCCAAAGTTTCCAAAAAGAGAAGAGAAAAACGAAATTAAATTCCCCTCCGGTAACCATGAAGGCTATAACGCTTCGTTTACAATTGAAGAACTTCTGTTTACAATGGTGCAAGCAAGTCAAACTTGGCAAAGCTAGATCCTATTCTCCATCAAGGACTAAGACTTTGACTCGGTGCGTTCAGAACATCACCTAAAGAAAGCTTGTATGTCGAAGCGGATGATTTTCCTTTAGAACTTCGGAGAATTAAATTATCGCTGCAACATATCACAAAATTGCGTTCGAACCACTCAAATCCTGCATATAACTGTGTTTTCAACCCTCAGTACGCAGATTTCTATTCAAATAAACCCTCGATTATTCCACCTCTTGGAATCCGTATGAAACCACACCTTGTAGCAGCTGGTAATAAAGTTAGTCAAATTTTACCTAACGAGCTCTTGCCAACTCCACCATGGCAGTTAGCCACGCCAGAAGTGGATATTTCACTGACTAAATATAAAAAGGCAGACACGAGCCAGCTCGTGTATACACAAGAATTTGGTCTACTGAGAGAGAAATACAGATCACATCAGATGGTTCTAAAGATGGTGAGAGAGTAGCATGTGGTACTATCTTTAGTTCCAAAACTAAAACGTATCGTCTGCCAGCTAAAAGTTCCATTTTTACTGCAGAAGCAAAAGCTCTATTATCAGCTTTAGAAGGTATTGGATCCACTAGAAGGAAAAAAATATGTCATATTCTCTGATTCACT
>JAVTVY010031631.1:0-12553 GCA_036873755.1 Hanleya hanleyi | reverse complement strand
TTCAATCCCGGACCATGCGATGACACTAATATTATAAAAAAAAACACACGTTTTGCAGATTGAAATATACAGAGGAAAGACGATATAGGTTGTAGATAATATAATTCCGTAATACTTTGGTAGTTTAAGTTATCAGTCAACATTCCAGATAAATGCATCACGTTATTATTTTACTGTAATCAACACCTTGGCCAACCAAGTGGATATATATGATTAACACGGCAATGATTTGAACGTTGATATTGTCTTGGTACTGTATTTTTTTTTTAAACGCATTAATTTGCCCACATTAGAACATATTCTTATATATTTTACGGTAATTTATATTATTCTTAAATATTTGTCCTGTAGTAGAAAGCTAGCATTTATATAGTTTACGGTAATTAAATTCAAGACCAACCACGTATTGGAAAACGCAATACGGACAAAGGATATCTGCTGAATGCATGATGCTCGTTTTCAGATACAAGTGCATGCGCGCCACTCCATGTTTTTTCGCCATTATTATATAGTCTATCATTTATATAGATAGGAAAATACAATTTGGGTGTGACCAGCTTCATCTTCTGGGCAACAAATAATAATGATTCTCTGTCATTCCCATGTACAAGACCTTTACAATGACGTACATGTATAAATAGTATCTCTACATCACGTTTTTATCGAGTTACAAACAAACACATTTTGATGACGGCAATCTGCGGAATGTAGGATTTGATGATTTTACTTAGCATTTTAAATACAGCCTCTCAATACTGATTACCTATCTGTTTTATTTTGTTACCAAAAGTTTTGTTTTGTTTTTTCTTACCAAAAGTGCTTGTCTTAAGAAAATGGCTCAAAATGCCAAAGTCGAGGACATTATTCCCATATAATTTTGTATTACTGGAGCAGATTTAACTCTGCAATATCGACTATGTTAATACAAAAAATATATAAAACAATTTCTGCAAAGAAAGGATTAAAAGCATTATTGAATTTGAAAGAGTTTTTGGCAAAAGTTAAATCGCACTGTCAACTAATTGGTTATTTTTATATGCAAGGGGTATAAGGCCCTTGCAGAAAAATTAGATAATAAATGCTCAATTCAGAAATAAAAATCACTGAAATCAAATACTCTATTCATGCATGGACATACCTGGTATATGCTTAAATACTATATCATAAGAATCATAGTGTGTAAAATACAATGATATATTTTCTGAAGGTCAATACTTCATAATTTATTCAGCGAGAACCTTAGGTTTGAGGATCTCTGAATGTGCTTTTGAAAAACACTTTCACCCCCCCATATTCGAAATGGCATCAGTCAGTCTTTTCTCAAGAGCTATTATAATCAGTTGAAAATAATAGTTGTGTCCCCCCAGTTCATCAAGTGCAAATTACTAGTTGATTTAGACAGGTACATCAAGGTTTTGTCATTATATCTTGCATGTGTGGAAGTCAAGATTTTCAGAAATTGTTGGAAATATTATGTTGTTTAACACTGGCGATTTTGAGGAGTAAAATCTGCTCTAGAAATCAAGTCTCCAATGGGAATAATGTTCACGACTTTTGTCATTTTGAGTCATTTCTCTAACAACAACAACAACAACAACAGTGGGATCCCAAAGGTAATTGGTTACCGGCGGTTATTCAAACCTACCCTGTAACTGGCCTAGGGCTTACAATAACATGGAATAACTGATTATGACTGACAGACTAAAGACTGCTGTGATATTTTTTAAATCCCAAAGGCAGGTCTACAGCGTGTTATTTTTTACAATTCTGTGTGAGTGAGTAGCAGGATTTAACGTCGTTTTCAACCTTGTTTCAGTGATATCACGACAGTGCCTACATGTGCGACTGCCCGAACACGAGAGCGCTCACAGTTCCTATTACCCTGGACACAGATCAGCCCACGTAGTACAGCAACCGGTCACCCATCCAAGTATTGGCCGAGCTTAACGTAGCTTAACTTCGGTGATCTGACGAGAACCGGTGTGTCCAACGCTTAAATATATGGGCGTAGCCATACCCCACCCCTGGGACACCGTCCAAAATAGACCTAGACCACTCTCCTGATCTTTAGGATGGCAAAACATTGTAACTCTACGTTGCGTGGTTATCGAGTTATAAAAACACGGACGGACAGACATACTTTACGGCTATTAATGCAACTAACTTGATGATGTCACAGGTGGACTGTTTTATGAAAAGTTATCATCAGAAGTAGAACTTTGACCTGCCGTATGTTAACCGCTTTGAGCAGTTTCACGAGATAATTCCGTTCTTTTCTGGAGAGCACCTATAGACCGTTTGGGAATGGCTATAAGAAACGTCATTACAGACTGTGGGTATTATTGGCTATCTTCCCATCTCCCCAGAACAACTGTCCAGAAGTTGGATGCAGATTCGAACAGAAATATTTGAAGAGTAATTAACACTGAAATCATACCACCACTGCCATGTTATTGCCTCCATAATTCAGATCTTTCAAACTATCACACTTTGCTATCCATGCGCATCTTAGCTTGCTAAGGGCATTTCACGTTTCACTCAACTCAATGACTTCATTCTCCGTGTATTTCGCCCGATGTCAGCTTCCCAAAGCATCAAGTTGCATGTCCACTCCATTTAAACGAGCCAATGAAATTGTCCGTATTGAAATACTTTGACCTGGAAATCTCAGACATGAGACATGTCAATTTCACTTAAGCGCTCGACATGATCGAGGCGCAAGACTGTGGGAGACCAAACCGAAGTTGTGCGAATTAGCTATTTTATTTCTCACTCTAATGGAGCATGCTTCTTTGTTTTCCTTGAGAAAAATCATCCCTTATGAAAATTTACCACAAAAATCTATAGTTGAAATCTACAGATTACTATCGATTTTGTGGTACTTTTGCGGATTTACTACAGCTCAAATTCTATAGCTTACTACAAATTAACTATAGCTTACTACAAATTAACTATAGCTTACTACAAATGAACTATAGTTTACTACAAATGAACTATAGCTTACTACAAATGAGCTATAGCTTACTACAAATGAACTATAGTTTACTACAAATGAACTGTAGCTTACTATAAATGGACGATAGCTTACTACAAATGAATTATAGTTTACTACAGATGAACTATAGCTTACTACAAATGAACTATAGCTTACTATAAATGGGCTATAGCTTACTACAAATGAATTATAGTTTACTACAGATGAACTATAGCTTACTACAAATGAATTATAGTTTACTACAGATGAACTATAGCTTACTACAAATGAATTATAGTTTACTACAGATGAACTATAGCTTACTACAAATGAATTATAGTTTACTACAGATGAACTATAGCTTACTACAAATGGACCACAGCTATAGATTGATAGCTTCACTTTGGACTGGGTATTTATATTACATCCTCAATACTGAACAACATTGTAGAATAATCTATTTCAGAGAATGACAACGCCCTGATAACACAACAAAAATAACACAATAATTTCTTATATAATACTATATTTATTCTACTAGCACTGAATCGCTCCATACAACATCATAAAATGCACGCAGTTAATGTCCAAACACTTCGTTAATGTAAAAATACTACTTCTTTAATTGCTTCGAAGCAATGTTCAGCTTCAGGTGAATACTGGCTTTGTCCACTTCTCTCTTGTCGGGGAATACTCTACGAGTTTCAACTGGAAGGAGAAAAGAAAGAAAAATTTTGAGTTGGCAAATTATTTAGTATACACTTCAAATGGACATACTGCAAGTCTGAACTTGTTGACAACGGCATTTCTTTACAGTTAATTAAATTTAATTAAGTTATTATGAAAGAACCCATATTATTATTACTACTGTGTTCTTGTGATGGGTAAGAAATACTTACCAATATTAAAATGAATGTTGTCTTTCTCCAATTAAATCATCGGATGATCCAGTTGATGGATCTAGTGATGAGGGTGATCGCGTATGATGGGGCAAGGGTTCGGATGTTGATGGTGCCAGCAGCTGACATGGTTCTGCTGGGCGAGTCTATGCCAGACGTGATGCCATCTTATTCATTGTCTTCACCGAGTTCTTGATGTCATGAAATACAGATGGTAATTCTGTGAAATAAAAGATACAAAATGTGTACTGACAGTTGGATTGATAATATTCAGTCAGAATGTTAATAGTCATAAATTGCAGAATCTTGTTGACAAAGGATCAACAATGTTTTAAAACTTTCAAATATCATTAAATTATGATTTACTAAGATTAATTGCATTAAATGATTATTTACAAGTGATCGCTTGTTAACCATTAAAATTCAGTGTCATTTAACATGCATTTTACGGGTTAGCAAACTTGCAAAAACTCAAATTTAAAATCTTACCAGTAAGTGTAGATAATGAGAATTTCAAAGAACTGTTTTCTGACTTCAGAGACTGGTTCTCCGCTCTCAGCTCTTCAACTTCTTTCTGCAGAGCCCTCAGGTCTGCTCGGCTACTAGAATCCTACAAAGAAGAAAACCAAAATAAATAGGCCCCACACTCACATATTTTGTCCACATTAAGAGAAATTTGGATTAATATTATTAGAAATAGTTATCTGAAAGGGATCAGTAAAATAGATGAGACAATTCATGAGCAATGTTCTCAATAGTCAAAATAATGAATTATTTGATAATAGCCTAGGGATTTAGCTGAATAGTCCTGATAGTTGAATTTATACTTACTTCATCTGATATGTCTTGAACAGGTGCCACTGGAAGTTTAACTTCTAAAGAATGTTGTTTGACTCATTCGTTTAGGCATCACGAACTGTCTTGCTCATCTTCTTTGTAGGCTCTGTGATCTCCTGTGGGAAAAACAATTATTAACATATCATGTCGTGATTTATTGTGAAAATAAATTCACCAATTTTCAATTCTGTACTAACACTGACATGGCCAAACAATTGTTTGTAGGAGTGTTTATTTATTCACATGAAGTAATCAACGGGACATTTGAGTAACCAAACAACCTGGAAATTCTAATAAATGACATTTTTCAGATAATGTGTAAAACTGGATGATAGCATGTACAGTAGACTATCCCCCCCCCCCCCCAACAAGGGTGACATTATCACAATTGAAAAGTACACAAATGGGATACAACATGTATTGAAGCTTAGGCTAAGCATAATTTGTCACATCATATAGTTCAGCCCTTAACTGGATGAAAAGTTCAGGTTGTCAGGAATAGAACACACCACTGGTACACTTGGCCTACCTGGAACTGGGCAAAGCTGTGTTGTAAGCGTATTTGTATTCTTTCACCAGAATCCACAGTGAAGCTGTGAACATAATAAAAACATCATTGATAAACTGTTCATTATGGTGGGGTGCGGAGAGATGCAATTTGACAGGACAGGAAGCTCAGACTGTGAAACCGACAGTATGAAATGAAAGCCAGGACTTCAAAGAATCACAAATTACTGTTATCAATTCATTCATATGTTATGTCAAGTTTTTCAAGTAAACATCGGAAATGGCTTGTCTATTGAATCTAAGGAAGTAGGCTTGTGTCTACGAAAGCTCTTGTTGAAATAAACTAGTTAGTCTCAAAGGTGCTACCTTTTGTTTATTTGTCTATTGAAGGTAGATGTTCACAAATATACCAGTACAGGAAATGACACATTGTGATTGTAATAACATCCCCTTCAGGTTTCTTACAATGAACTATGCAGGAGTCTCCCAGTATGGTTAATCCCTTACACAACAGGCCACTAAGAGAAACTGATCTATTCTTGTGAGGTTCACAGTTATTTCAATTAACAAAATATACATGTTTGTTCAGCAATTGAAAACATCATAATAAATACAATTCTCTGCTATTAAAATATCTGTTTTTTTTTTATATTAGTTCAGATGGATTTCATTTAAAGTGGAAATCTCTAATTTCTAATAAGATCAATCATTGCTATGGGTGAAATTTTATGTTAGCTTATTTCTGAAATTGGCAATTTTCCCAAGGTCAAGCTCAGAGCCACACCAGCAGAGCCTACTACAATTTTATTTATGATGTACTGTTTTAGATATGTGATGTTCAATAATACTGCAAACTGACATTCTCTACGTAAATGCAATTGATATACAAAAGTAATATATTAATCTGTTGTCAATATATTCGACATTTATATATTTTCATTTTCAAATTTGTTTATGTTCGCTTGATCAAGGCTTCCGGCAAAAGGCCAAAAGCTCATGCATTAAATTGCATTTATGTGGAGATACCCAGATTTTGTAGTCATTTATTTATATTTCGAGAATGGTACACATAAATTCAACGTTGTCAATGAGCGTTCAAAGTTGGTAAGGTTAGACAGCATTTTATATCTAAGGTTAATTACACTGGGCTTAATATGCCTAACTATCCTACACATAGATTAGAGAAGACGAGAAAATCAACCAACAAGCCACATTTCCTTCATAAACCAGTGAGATAAAACAATCTTTTCAAGGAAGTATAATGTTTTGGTTGTTTACAGTGTAATATACAAACCTGACAAAGTTATTTATATAACTTAATATATTTTAAACTATTCCAAAATATTCCAGATTTAACAAATGGAGCACTATTACAGCTTGTAAATAAAAAACATTAGGCCCTATCAATTGTTCAATTTTCAAATGTGCAAATATTTTTCACACTTTAGTGTTGGCGAAAATGATCACTTTAAAATGCTATTTTAGCCTACAAGTTGCAAAAGGTACTTACCATCAATCTCAATCAGTTCCATCAGCCATAGATAATCGGAAATATGACTTTTACTGTCTCTAAATCATTCAGCTGATTACTGCAATAAACATGGAAACATTCGGCCGCCATCTTTGTTATTCTCTGTGCAGCGCCACCTAGTGTCAGTGTCAAGAAACTGAGTTACCTCCCCTCCATTCAGGGTAGACACTTTGTAAATATCATTCAAATTGGGAAACCATTTAAAAAATGCGCACCGACTATATTTGTTCTTTGTTTTCCCCCCACATTACACAGTTATGACTGCAACAACAAACATTATTCAAAAAGTTAATTACTTTGATTTACCACCAGCGGACATCCTTAATTCAATTTTAATTAAAACTTTAATTCAAAACAATCAAAATTTTAAAACTTCATACATTTATTCCAATTTTAATAAATTTCCGATTAAGATTATCAGTGAATTCAATTTGAGTTAGAATATTTAAATTTTAGTTTTCAGTGACCTTGCATTTGTTTGGATATCGAACTATGATGGATGGCAATTAGATTTTTTTGTCAATTTTATTAGCATTTCCTAAATGACATTTCAAAATACTTCACAGTCAAATATCAGCATAACGATAGAATATTCATAATATTGAAAATAAAATTAATCCTTCAATTCAATTGTAACTTAGTTTATTGAAAATATCAATAATGAGTTTGTATTAAATTCAAGTTAAAATTTAAGATAAATTTCATATGAAACTACCAAAATTGATATTTGATGCCTCATGAGCAGCAGATTGGAGATTGGTGGTACAAAATCTCTCCCTCCAACTACGAGCAGTCAAACATTACTTGGATGTTGTGGACTGATATTGAATCCTATTGGATCATATTAGATTGCAAATCCTATAAGATCTGGATCATATAAGGTCCAAAATACTACACTTGTGTTGTGGTTATGATGTTTTGGGATTTATTAGTATAGCACAACTCTGTAGTACAGTAAAACATTGTTATAGTGAACACTATACCGGCAGTATAGTTTAGCGTAGAAACCACAAAATAATACAATTGTGTAGTGGTATGCTTATTTTTTTTTTTTTTTTTTTTTTTTAGCATAGCTTAACTCTGTAATACCGGTACAGTAAAACCTGGCTGTAGTAAATACTACACTGACACTGTAGTAAATTATAGAAACCACAAAATACTACAGATGTGTTGAAGTTTGTAGTATAGCTCAACACCACTGTCTCACAGTAAAACACTGCTGTAGTAAATATTACACGGACGCTGTAGTAAACTGTAGAAACTACAAATTACCACAAAATACTACACTTGAGTTGTGGTATGCTTTGGTTTTTGTAGTATATTAAAGCACTGCTGTAGTAAATACTACAATGACACTGTAGTAAACTGTGGTAACTATAGAGTACCACAAAATACTATACCTCATCTATAGTTTACTACAAAATACCTCACTTTACTACAAGTTTGCTGTAGTATTTTGTGGTAAAGTGTGGTATATTTTCATAAGGGATATTACAAGCGGCCTAACATATTTGTAAAAAATAAAATTGGCGACAGTTCACAGGAAAATGATATGCTTTTTATTTTGTGATGGGGGAACTCCGAGGCCCACCAAGGGATCGTTTCAATCGATCGCTTTCTGGAGGTGTGTCTTCGTTTTATGAATGTGATTGCGCCGATGTCGGAGCTAACGGGACCAATCGGATGTGACCATTTGGGAAACGCCCTAATACACTCAGATATCACCCGTTACCGCATGGCTACGAGCAGAAGTTTCTACGTATGATCGTGTCATGCGTTCGGATGATGTCCATGCGTGATATTTATCACCAAATTTGAGAAAGTGAGTTGGAGCGCTTGATGGGTCCGGAGTGGAATAACTATTGAGTCTGTTTGGAAATAAAAGGTATCCGCCTACAAGTGAGGACAAATGAAATGATTATATTATTTTGCTTTGATCCTCCAATTCGTTTGGACGAAAGATAAGATAAAATACCATAGATAATCTTGATTTAATTCACATTTATCTGGACTAACCTATGGCAGCGTGGACGGCTACATTCCTTAGGGCTGTTTGGGGACACTTTCCGCACCACCAGCCCCATTGGTATTTTTGATCTCCGGAATGACAACAAATTGAGAGCTGGGGCTCCCTGACTATGTAGCGGTCAAGGCTGCTACAGTTCCGACAAAGATCATGGGGATCATGGATATCATGGGCAAATTCAAAATGACATCAATAGTATGTAAAGCTGTTTCCATGTCCAAAGACATTTGACCTCTAGAGGTCAAGGCTGCTTTCCGACAAAGGTCATTGAGTGCTCTTCCGGTCACGTAACTGGAAGTGACCCCGTGGATGTGATTCTCCGCGTTATTCATCCGCGGTGATGAGGCCATGTTCGGCGGTAATGCCGTCACTTACGAAGAGAATCCTATGCAGACAGAAAGTAGTCCCATGTCAACATCACTTCCAATACGCAGACGGTCACTTGAATCTCCGGGAATGGGTGGTTGATTGGTAACCTTATTTAAGGTTGGAGATACAACATTCAAACATTAGCCTGTGGTTAGTCAATCCAACTTCTACGGGAATCGCGCAGAAGCATGATATACAGAGCAGGTGACCCGTGACATGGATGAATACACGATGGGGTGGTCGACACGAGGTGGTAGCCACGAAAAAACGCGGCCGACTGAATACATCGAGACGCCTTTATAGTACGCAGTATTACCGTGAAGGCTATATCAGGTTTTTTTTCGTCCTCAATTTGGGTATCTGTTAATAGAAGGGAAATGTATGTTCGGGGTGGTCATTTTTTTCTTGAGGATTTTACTATGGGATGTGGCACCTTGTTTTCTCTGGCTCGCCCTATACAAGGCGATGGAAATGGTCTCGTGCCTATATGGCGACTTTCACTGAAAAGTTCTGATTGCGCATACGTAGTGCATAGGCAGATCTGGGATGGATGTTTCGGGGTCGAACCACTGTTGGTCCGAATGGGTCGTGGGAGGTGTGACAGTGAAGTACTCATGGGGGCGGATCAGATTAGATGAGTGTTTCGTGGAAGTAAGGCTATAGCGCGCATGCACATTAGCGAAAGTGGGCATTTAGAGATGTGCAGGGGCATATTAGAGAGATGGAGGGGCTTTTTCGCATCCAAATAGGGCGTTTACGATGTGATATTGAAGATCTCGTGATGTAGACCACGACTTGAAAGATGTCCATCTTTTCTGTGACGTCAGTGGAGACGTCATCAGTAGGAGTAGTAGTGAAAGTGGGCATTTTGGAAGTGTGCGGGTGTGGGTTTGAGTGTTTGACCGTATGAGGTGTCATATGGGGTGTCGTGTTGAAGCAGTGGTGGGGCAGCGTCCCACCGGATGGGTGTGTTCTGGAGATGTCTTCCATCTGCGCATGAGCTGACAGAAAATAGTGAAAAAGGGGCATTGGGATGAATGTTTTGGGGCGAGGTGGACAAATATTGGCCCGATTGGGTCGAGATAGATGCCATGGCGAGGCACTCGTACAGTAGAGTCCGACTAGATGGCTTGGTCGTGGAAGTAAGGCTGTGGTGCGCATGCGCAGAAGAAAAAAGGACATTGGAATTGATGATTTGGAGTAGAGATGGACCAATATTAGTCCGATTGGGTCGTTATCAGTTTGAAGCACTTCTGGGGGAGCGTCAGACCGGATGGATGTCGATTAAAATGGCTATGGCGCGCATGCGCAGCCGTGGAGCAATATAGAAAGGGCATTACAATGGACATTTTGGAATTGAAATGGACCAATATCGGTACGAATGGGCCGAGTGAGGTATCAGTTTGTAACACCCATTCGGGTCATCCGACTGGACGGTTGTGGAGTGAAAATAATGCTATGGCGCACATGTGCAGATAGAGAATCATGGGAACAGGGCATTGGAAGGGAGGTTTTGCGTCTAGATGGCCCAATATTGGTCTAATGGGCTGTGCTCGATGTCATGTTGAAGCATTGGTGGGACAGCCGTCGATCTGCGCATACTCAGTGGGATAAGGACATTGTAATGGCCGTTTTGGTGTCGAGATGGATTACTATTTATTCGAATGGGTCGTGTGAGGTGTCCTGGTGAAGCACTCGTGGAGTAGGGTCAGACTGGGCGTGATATGTGCCTGCGCACTCTGACAGCAGTAGAGAAAGGGGATTTTCGGAAGTGCAAGGCGGCGCGTTTGGGGAGATGCGATCATGTTCGCTCTTGCTACTGGTAAACTTACCTCAACGTAGGTGTGTGTGTGTTTGTGAGGAGGAGGAGGAGGAGGAGGAGAAGGAGGAGGAGTGAGTTGAGTGAGTGTGTGAATGAGTGGTCATATAAAGTCTTTCGTAAACCATTAGCCTAAGGTTGTATCCAAACATGGCTGGCAGTCATTGAAGCTATTATCTGGTGGTGATAGGTGTGGGCATGCGCACTGAGAAGTAATAGCGAAAGGGAAATTTCACAGGTGGTCCGGATAGCCGGTGGGAGGCGTTAATGTGTAGCAATCGTGGGTGAGCGTCAGACTGGATGAATGGGTAATGGAAATGACGTCAACTTGCGCATGCGCGGCCGTGGAGTAGTATAAAATGGACATTTGAGGTTGAAGTTTTGGGGTAGAGGCGCACCATCCTTGCTCCCGATGAGCCGTGCAGCTGCCCTGGTGTACACTACTTTTGGCTTGGATTTTATTAAACGAGACGTCGTGATGTACACGCGCAGTCGTAGTAGAAAAGGGCCAGTTTCACAATATCTCATCGGGGGTATAGATTTCATCCAAGTAAAGCGGAGAGGGGGTGCCGTGTTTCAACAATAACAAGTTCAACAATGTTCATGTAGTTTATTATCCCCAATGTTAAATTATACCCAGGTTGGGGAGTTGTTTATTATATCCACAGAATATTATTTTAAGAACTGTAACATTAGGTACAGGTGTTTACCGAGCTGAATTTAATGGTCAGCATGTAGACGTACATAGTATATACGGTATGTTACGGTATTCATCAGTGCCTGTCGTGGGTGAATACGTTCATCCGATGGTATGGTCGATCAGTTTGGTCACGAAGAACCTGTTGGGGCGTTGTTGAGGGGCCCTTTCCAAGGGATCCACGATCTCTAGTTGACACAGGGCTGTCTCCAGTGACGCACGATCGGTGATGGTGAAAGCATGGTCGTACGCTTAGTTGTTGGCACTGGAATAGAAATAGCGCCGTTGATCCGTCATATAGCATAAGATTTATCCAAAAGCGACATTTAGTTTGAAGGCCGTAGATTGGTCATTGAAGATGGCTTCCGCGTAGCTACGTCAGTCGGAAATTGTGGATATCTTGAATAGGACGATGACGGTGGAAACGTCGGATCATGGCCCAATGACGCCGATAGATGTCCCTCACTGGATGGTCTTTGTGTAATAGATCGCTGTGCGCATTTATGGGGTCGTCCGCGAAAAAAATCTGACCCAACGTCTTGTCGTCGGAATCTGACTTTTGAACTAGGTGAATATATTCCGCCGATGGGGTGGTTGATCTTTTTAGCCACGGGAAAACGTGGCATTGGTCATCCTATCCACCTGCCATTTTTTCGTTGGGGTTTTTTTTTCGTTGGAGCTTTGTTGACAGGCTCAATCTAAGGCATCCATGGTGTCCAGTTGCTCCAGCATTGTCTCCAGTGAACTCCGATTGGTGATGTCTAGCAGCGGCCGATGACGGTGGAAACATCGCAGAATCATGGCCCAGTTGCGACGGTATATGTCACTTCTGGATAGGCGTCCGATGAGAGATCGTGGGGACATCCCGCTGGATCTTCCCGGACATGTTGCAGG
>JAVTVY010031630.1:0-126568 GCA_036873755.1 Hanleya hanleyi | reverse complement strand
ATTTGTGGCTAAATCGGTTCATCGCTCAACAGAACGGTATCCCTCTACGATGAAAGTCAATGTCTTCGACAACGGAGGGGTGAGTCATTTTTCCCTGATCCACGATATGAGCCTGTACGCGCAATCCTACAGTTGTTCTCAATGCCATCGGGTCACTTCCCTTATATGTGTTGTAATTTGACCGTTCCTCCAACTTATCAGCACGAGAATATTTGTGACAACGCTGTGAAACGCAAATTTCCTGGTGGAGTGTACCATAACACGCCTACTATTTTCGAAGACCTGGCTGATGAGGGCATTGTCATACCACTAGAGGACCGTTATTTTCCCTTCCGGGCGAGTTATGATTTCGAGGCCATTTTGGAACCCATGGACATTTTCTCAGCCAAAACGCAGTGGACACAGCGCCATATTCCCCTGAGTGTCGGCATTTCCAGCAACGCACCCGTCTGTTTCGTGTCCACTGGGGACTCCCATGAGTTGAATTTCTCTAGCCTTACCTGGCCCAGTCCGATACAATCAAGTCCGTCATCAAAAAGATCAACAACCACATTGGCCTCACCACCACATCACCCCATTTCCTGGATGTACGCAACTACTTAGCTCCAAATTACAGCTACGATCAGTGGGTGAAGGCCTATGACTGTGCACAAACCAAAGGGAGGTTCAACGCTCGACCACTTGGAGGAAACACAGTTACCACCCCGGGACGCTTTCTTCGACGATCTGAAGCAGGTGGAATGTTCGGAAGACACGTACCGGGAACTACAGCAAGTATGGAACGACCAACATATGCAGACCTTGCGAGATTCCTGGTGTATTATAACAACTTAGATGTGGTTCCATTCCTCGAAGCGGCCGAGAAAATGGCCCAACTCTTTCGGGATCAAATGCACGCGGACATACTCAAGGAGCGCTTGAGTTTACCGGGTCTTGCGCTTTGCCATCTTTTTCAAGATTGTTCCACGTACTTTTCACTCATTCAACAAAAAGACGAGGACATGTATGATTGTTTAAAGCAGAACATCGTCGGCGGACCCAGCCTTATTTTTCATCGTTATCAAGAGAAGGACATCACCACCCTTCCAGGTAGGAAATCCTGTGCCAAAATCATTGGATTCGACGCCAATGCCCTGTATCTGTGGTCTCTCACCCAACCTATGCCTAGTGGTCATTATACGCGCTGGTTGGCGGAAGGTCAGCATTTCCGAACTGAACGTACGCCGTACAAGCATCTGGCTGACCAGTGGTTGGACTGGGAAGCCGATCGATGGAAAATTTCTATACGACACCAAACCAACGCCACCGAGAAGCGGATAGGAGATCGTCGACTCCCCGTCGATGGGTTTGCTATACTCCACAATAAACCCACCGTATTCCAATTTTACGGACGCTATTGGCATGGCCACCAATGTCATTTCAGCGCTGGGCGCTTCAACGAACGACGTGGAAAATCGACAAAAGAACTACGGACAGAAGTGGTCGAGAACGGGGATTACGTGAAAGAGATGAGGTACCAGCTCATCGAAATGAGGGAGTGTGAATTTCACACCATGTGCCAGGCCCTCCCATACTTACGCCGCTTCCTTAAAGCGCGAGAGTACCCTCTCAGTCGCCGACGACTCCTTACCCAGCCACAGCTTTTCGACGCCGTTCGTTCCGGGGACCTCTACGGGTTTGTAGAATGCGATCTGCATGTTCCCGACAACCTCAAGCCACTATTCGCCCAGTGCCCACCCATCTTTTAAAACACGCTGGTGAGTCGGGATGACATTGGAGACACCATGGGCGCCTATGCCGAGCAACACGAATGCCTGCCTCGTCCTCGTCGGATGCTGATCGTTAGCATGTGGGGAGAAAAAATCTTGCTGGGTGCCCCGCTACTACAGTGGTACATGAGCCACGGCCTCGAAGTGACGCGAGTGTACCAAGTCCTTCAGTACGTACCGAACGACTGTTTTGCGGAGCATGCCGACATCGTCACATCTGCCCGTCGTCAAGGCGATAAAGATCCCAGTCAGGCCATTATCGGCGAATACTGGAAACTCACGGGCAATGGCTACTATGGAAAAACGGTCACCAACCAAGACAAGCACGTTAACATGAATATCTGCATTACTTCACAAACGCGCAAAAAGATCAACTCGCCTCTGTTTCGGTCCGTGGACGTCATCGATGATGATAGGTATGAAGTCAGTTCAGCCAAGAAGACCATTCGTTACAAACTCCCGCTCCAAATTGGATGTATGGTATACCAGGTGGCCAAGCTGAGGATGCCGCAATTTTTATATGATTTCATGGCGGTGTATTTCAATCCATCAGACTGGCAATTCATGGAGATGGACACGGACTCTGCCTATATGGCCGTCTGTACTGCGGATTGGGAGTCACTCGTCAAACCCGAATTACGCGCGCAGTATGAGGCGGAACGGGACTAGTGGCTACCTCGACGCGACCATTACCAGTACGACAAGCGGACGCCAGGTCTCTTCAGTTTAGAGTGGAGTGGAGATGCCATGATTGCCCTGTCGTCCAAGACGTACTATTGTTACGGAGGTGATGGAAACAACAAGTTTAGTTGCAAAGGTTTCAACCGACGTGACCCTGCCATCGACAAAGCCCTCTACCTGGACGTGCTGCAAAGCCAGGCCAGTGCGAGTGGCACTAACAGAGGATTCCGGGTCGTCGACCACCAGATGCGAACGTACATCCAGAAAGGAGATGTCTTCACAGTTTTCTACCCGAAACGGAAAGTCCTTCACGATGGAGTCAGTACCACCTACCTGGACTTGTGAAACTATGACTTTTGATAGTACGAGTTAAACTAGGACTGTAAAAAATAACGTACACCTGTAAAAGTCGGGATGGCCGAGTGGTCTAAGGCGCCAGTTAACAGGGCGCCGTCTGCGCAATGCAGGTCGTGGGTTCGAATCCTACTCCTGACAGATTTTACAACTGTATTCTTTGTAACGCTACTGTATTGTTCACATTCTTTGCACATATTCTAACCATTCTTGTTCGCCTGAATATAAAAAAAGTCAAAACGTCACTTGTGTTTTCATGAATTTTTCATTGAACATCAATGAACGTCAGAACAATAAGAACACTGCGCATTTAAGACAACCAGAGAAATGGGGCATGCACATTAAAACGAGAGGCAGCCCAGTCGTACACTAAGACATCACGGTCTTCGGCTTGAAAATAATCATCAAACATCTATACAATCGTTTGCATAGAATGTCCTCTACTCCGGTGAGGGAGATAAAACACACAGTACTGTCCGCATACACTACTCAAGAGTCCTTGTAATCTTTTAGTATTCCAACGCCAGACTGTAGTAGATTCGTCCATGAACTGGGTCAAATCGGGATGCAAGGGCGCAAGTCCGTAGGAATCAAAGTATTCTCCTTGGCCCAGGGCGTCCACGTATACAATCACCCAATGTTCACCCGGTCGAGTACGAGGGTCTGTATTCAGAATGTAGGCCGCAGGGGTGGATGAGGTGGGAAGACATTGCGTGGAAACACACCTCGAAAGGGTACCCGGGGATCCCGCTGAAGTATGGTCATGAGCTGCTCTGTATCCATGACTCTAGCTGGCGTAGTCACACAGGACGTTTCTTTGCTGATCTACGGTGATGACGTTATCAAACTCGGGGTAGCAAATCACGTTAATGGTATGGGGTAGAGCTACCGAGAAACGCAGTTCCAACCGTAAGTTTCCTTTCTTGATCAAGGCCAGTTGATGATCGTGTTCCAAGGTAGGGGTGAGGTCGAAGTCGAACAAAGTCTCGTCGAGCGATGGTATTTCCTTCGTCCTGATTGTTTTGTCCTGTGGCTGTAAACAGGTTCAGGTAGCTTCGCACATAATGATGGTTACCAAAATCCGGTTGTAACGGCCGGGCTGGGATTTGATGACCGGCTACGTGCAGTGCCACAAAGTTGATGTTGAAATATTGAAAGTGGAACGGATTCTCACCCCAGGCCCCATTGAAGCTGGTGTTGGTGACACACGCCAGGGTAAGACGTTTAGGCAGATCCCCTAGAAACAAATTTTCACGATTGGCCATCATTGTACCTGCTGGCACAGAGAACCTTGGTCTGTACGCGTCGGACGGGGTACAGGGCTGGTTTTTTCGATAAGGCTTCCATGTGACTCACCAACACCCCCTGTTGCAAATCCACCGTACGGACAAACAGGGCTGCATCTTCTATGATGATCTTGTAATGGGCGGGATCTCCACCGGCCATCAAGGCGAAAGTGGGTGGGGCACAGATCAACTTGATCTTGATGGATACGCCGTTCATCATGTAGGGGTCTCGCAGGAACAGATGGGCGTGCAGTCGTCCCATCATATCGACGGGCTGTAAACTACTGTCTGCGATGGCCGAACCCGGTATTGGCAATGGTGGTCGCATCCATTGCTCCGGGCGTATCTCTGTAGTACAGTGGGGCTGACAAGTGTGTTTTTTGGCATCTTCTCCGTACGACAACAGCGTCTCGATGTAGGCTCGGTACGGGTACGTATTGGTGGACGTACGGATGAGTTTATCGTTCAGACTGATATCCACCTGTTGGAACATCGAGTGCAGCCAGAGATTCACCGGGGCTACGACCGCGTCGGCAGCGATGCCCGTCCCGTCTCCGTTCACCACTTTGGCTTTCACGTAAAAGTACGTGTGGCCTAAATCCAGGTAGGCCGTATCTTTGTTTCCAATGGTAAATTCCAGCGGCCCCGTTCCTGTCAGGCTAGCCAGGGGACGAGGTTCTACCCAACGACCCTCGGCGACACTGGTCTGTGTGGAGGGAATAATCCACAAATCCAATTCACTGTTGATAGACGCAAACGACTCGGAGTGAATGGATGCCATTATGCGAAGATGTCTCTCTTCTTCTTCTTCTTCTGGGGTGTGCGTCGTCGGTGTGTTGGCTGTCGAATGACTCTCCCCTGTGACGGGGGTTGTTTTTTAAGGGCTTTGGCCACCAAGACGCTGCCTGCTTCTTTGGCCCGTCGTTTCAAGGCTTGTCGGGGTGCCGACCCACTCAAGACATCACCGGCCACTTGCAGTCCACTGCGTACCGCTTGTTTGCCCACCGCTTCTACTCCACGTGTCACCAGAGGTAAGAACGTTTTGACGATGCTTCCCAGTATGTTTCCCAGCCCATGACCTCGTTGCATGCGTGCACCGCTAAAGACCGGACCTCCACCTCCCGTTTGTTTCTTGTAATAGTCGGCATAGCTGGCCGTATGGCACTGGTAAGGCACGTACATTATACGAAGTGAGGAGAACGTGCTTGTCGGAACTGAAGTGTCAGCACCACTTTCCCACGTTCGAATGCCACCGGGCGTCCCGTGTCATCTCTTATATCCACCGTGGTGGTCGTGTTGATATCGGTGTGTCGTACGGGTAGGTAGAGTAGGTGGTTGAAACTCTGGGTGACTTGATCTCCATACTTCTTTCTAATGGGGACCACCCGTAACAGAGGTGTGTTGACATCTCCCACAATGTGGTTGTCGACCACGTCCGAGTCCGTACATACCCACTTTCATATCCATCGCAATTTCGGCTCTGTCGGTGGTTGGACCCGAGTAGACGGGACGAGGGAGACCTAACATTTGCTGTAGGCTAGGACTGAGTTCGACACTCACGTTGGGGCTGAGAAGGAGACAGGCCTTGTCGTTGTGTGCGTTGTAATCGAACTCCACATGATTCCTGAAGGGATAGGATTTGATGGGGTTTGAATTATTCGTGACCACCCGTAGAGACTTATAATGCATCAGTGTTCTCAATCCCTCCATGAACTCTTTGGGGGTATCGTATTGGCCTTCGGGTAGGATCAGCCGGGTTACTTTGCGTTCGTATGTCACCTCGTACCACACGTCCTTGTTTCGCACGTTGTACCACGAGTAAGTGTATTGAATATCCACGAGTCCGCATTCCCATCGTCCAGGTAAATGCAACGGTTGCGGTAACTGGGTCACGTACTTGGCAAAGGTGTTGTCAGGAAACACATCGAGCGAACTGCTACTGGGCAACGTGAGGTAAAACATGACGAATGAGTTTTTCTGCTTCTGCTCCTGGCTTTAATAGGGTTCCCTAGTAGGGGTCCCAGGTCTTGGGTGCTTGTAGTCGCCGTCGTGATCGGGGCGGTGTGGCCGTCATAGATGTCGAATAGGGGTGAAAAGAACGTCCCCGCCGTGAGGGTGTTTTGGGAGGGGTCTGCGGTTGCCACTCACGTTCCCAGGTCTGGGGGTGTCGAGAGGGTGATTGCATCCAGGTCCAGCGGTGAGGATTCCCCACCATTCTCGTGGGACGTGTGTGTCTTTCAACGCCCTAGCAAAGGCTTCCCAACCCGGTGGATTAGAGTGTTTGCGAGCACGCACCGTATCGTTGATCAGATCGGTGATATGAGACCCCGGGACCACTTGGGTTCGAATAAGCAGCTGTCCCTGGTCGGTGCAACCCATATGAGGATTCTGTTTCACCCAGTCCAACAATAAACGGGCCTTGGTGTTGAACGCCTTAGCGACACTGGCCAACACTTCATCTTCGAGCTGAGGTGAGGCGGAGGATGAGGGTGATGGTGGTGGTATCCTCTGGGGGTAATCCTTCCACCAAGTTGAGTCCAGGCCTCCGTGCCAGTTCCTCGTTCGCAGGATGCCAAGCTCCATAACACCAAAGGATGCGGGTCACTGGAGGAGAAATGAGGTGTGTTTTTCCCGAACCGGTCGGTCCAGCGATGAGACACGTGAAAGGATGCTGCCACCATGGATCCATGCACACTAGTTATTTGGTGTTTTGGGCTAAGCGTTCAGAGGCCCACCACCGTTGCCGCGGATCCCACCGTGGATCGTAGTCCGAGGGGTACCGTTGCCGTGGTAATCGTAGTACAAGACCTACTACAGGATGAACAGGTGCGAGGGTCTCCCTGCTGAATGGAGTGGCTCCCGGAGCTCCCCTCGTGATGGGTGTACTCTTCGTGAGTAGAGTAGTGGTTGCGATGATCGGTGGTACCCTGCTGAAGATTGACGGAGGTGTGGTGGGAGCTTCTCTCGTGATGTTCTTCTTACCAGTAGTGGGTGGCGCTTCGAAGATGATGGTGGTGGTGTTGTTGTTGTTGTTGGTAGCATATTGACGTTGAGGTGGAGGGATGGCGGGTGTGGGTGAGATGGTGGGTAGGCAGGATATCAGGTACGCCAAGTCGTAGAAGATACCTCCAAACAAGACACCCAGAAGTGTTAGTATGCACACGACAGTACCGACTTGTCCTTTTCGAGTACGCAGCAGTAAAGGAAGTTGTACACTATCCATGGTACAACCCTAGACTGAAGGTTGTAGGAGACGTGAGGTAGAATTTATATCCGTTTCATGTCACGGACTGAGACCCAGGAATTAAACGAGCTGGGCCAACCTTGCCATTTGACGAAATGATAGGGGATGCCACGTTGACGTTCCGTTTTCAAAATCTCCTCCACCGTAAAGTAGTCTTTCTGTGTTTTCTCGACCGGTTGTAATTCTGCCTCGTAAAACGTGCCTTGCAGTGTTTCTCCTTGTAGATCTTCCAGTTGATAGACGTGTGGGCTTCGGGGACTACGGCGAGCAATGACAAAATGCTCATCACTCCAGTTGGGCAAGTAACTTTTCTCAAATTGACCTTTGACTTTACTGATCCGTACCACATCTCCGCGTTTGTAACGGGGCGAAGATCCTTCTTCAGGGGGTGAGTAGAGCGTACGGCGCACATGCTGTTCGTTGCGTTCCGTCACATTGATGGGTGCCCGTTGGATACTGCGATGATAGGCTCGATTGTACCCTCGGGCCAGTTGAGGTAGCACATCGATGTACCGTCGGGTGTTTTTGGCTGTAAAATACTTGTACATTCGACCTTTCAAGATCCGATTGAACCGTTCCACCACAGAGGCTTTGGTTTCGTTGTACGTATGGAAGAAAAACACCTTCTGTTTCTTGAGAAAGGTTTGAAAGTGTCGATTGAGAAATTCTGTGCCTCCATCCGTTTGCAAATAGAGGGGTTTGCGACCTGTCTTGAAAATCTGCCGGAACGCCTGTACAAGATTCTCCCTTGTTTTGGTCCGGATGGGTACCACCCATGCGACCTTGGATAAGATATCGATACAGGTCAACATGTACCGATGTCCATCATTGTGGGCAGAAATCGACTCATATCGACCAAATCTGCCTGCCATTGTGCGTCTATGCCTCCTACGATGACTCGGTTACGTCGAAAAAGCCGTCGGGCTGCTCGATGTAAGCTATAAGTGTCTTGAGTTTTTAACCATTCGCGAACTTCAGCTCGACTGATGCCTTGGGACTGCGCAGCTCGAGCGAGCGCTCCCACAGCGCTATAAGCGGCTGGACTGTCTGGACTGTAATGCAATTCCGTTAACACCTTATCCACATTCCTTATTCCGGGTCTCCTTTCCCTACGGGTCTCCCTCCGGGTGTCCCACCGGGTTCGCTTCATGACTGACTGACGCTCTAGTCTGTGTGCCCCCTATAGATATAGTACCTCATCGACAATGGGGACTACTTGTTCCAAAGCCGTCCATAGATCGGGGTCCAGGGTAAAACCATCTCCGTTCAGACAGATGAATCGAGCGAAAAAGGAACCGCGGAAAATGTAGACGTCGTCACACATGTGAATGTTATCGCCGTCCAGGTCATCAAACAACACACGTTTCAAGGTCCATCCTTCCTGTGACAAAGAGACGTGCGCTTTGGGTCCAGGCGTACACCAACACATAAGTCCGTTATCGATGAGGTCCACTCATTTGGAGTACAACAATAGGGTGCAGCCAGGTGTAAGCCTCCGGGTAGCCACAGTCCCTTCTTTCACCTCGGGGTGTAGTAAGTCATCCACCTCGGGGAGTACATCTTTCAGTGCCATCCATAGGGGTGGGCGGAGTGTGAAATGGGTACCCCCACTCTGTTTCAACCGGGGGAAAAAGGAATCCTCTCCAGCAGAGCGTATGTGCACACCGACTTCCACGTGCATGAAATCCATTTCGGGCTCTTTTCCCTGTAACAACCGTGTCAATAGAGTCCAGCCTGATAGCGATAACAAAATCTTCACCTTCTACGGTTCGTCTTGGACCAGCTCCAGGTGATCGTCATTGACGATGAGGTAGACGTCGGACGTCAGTTGGAATAACGCAAGCTCTGTTCCGCTCGCTGCCATGGTGGCGAATGAGAAGAAACGGCTAGAGAGGTCTGTCCATATAGAGTAGTACAGGTTAAGGGACAATAGGGCTCGAAATGCACTTGTACACCGTGTGAGTCAAAAGTTGCTGCGCATTGCCCCGCAAGGTTAATAGGGCTCGAAATGCGCTTTTATACTACTCCATGTGAAGACGAATAGTCCTCTTGGTATAATTAGCCTAGTCCGTGTCCGTACACGTTATAGCTTTCTTCGTTCTCTCCACCCTTCGTGAAAGTCCGTGATCATTCGGTGGTGTAATGTTATTTGTATAGGAATTCATTTAACCTAGGATTTTTGCTATACGCACCTTGGTCCAAAACATGGGATTCTGGCGTTCACCCAGCAAGGATGCAGCCAACCATTTGGACCAATGAACGTCCATTATTTCAACCAATGGCTAAGCCTGAACAAGAGCCAATGAGTGAGCTAAGCCGGTCTTAGACAGCCAATCGATATCATCTTGGGTTATTGTATGGGACTTCAATTTAACCTAGGAAATTGCTATTGAAAGCTTGGTAGGATTCCGGCGTAATGTAGGGCCGGGTGCAACTACTGCATTTGGACCAATGAATATCCGTTATTTAAACCAATAGATTTGCCGGAAGAAGAGCCAATCGAAGAAGTTCGCGCCTTTTAGACAGCCAATGGATACCCATCACATTCAGCATAGCAACCCCGAGCCAGGCGGACAAGAGCACATTCTATCACAGTCTTTTGTATTGCAAAGATCTCACCATGAACAACAGAGTAGCCAAGATGTCCACCAGCAAAGACGCGGCAAGATGGAAGAGAGAACGAGAGGAGAGAAATGCGTTGGCCAAAGCGGTCAAAGAGTTTTGGCTCCAAGAAATAAAGACATGGGCCCGGGAGAATACCAACATGACTCCACTAGCCTGGGCCGATTTGCACCACCTCGTCACCAGAGCACCGGCCGATTGGATGGAGGGGACTGGTTGGCCGCCTCAGAGGATGTGCTGCAACAGCCCCAACCAGTCGTCCCCGAGATTATAGACGTGGACGCCTTAGCCCAGGCAGCTCTCTCCCAAAAACAACAACAGCGGGACCAACAACAGCCCGGGGGCAGATAGACAAGCCCCCCCCCCCCTCCTGAGACAACAGGATAAAAAAGCGTTCCAACCTCCCTTTTCAGGGCCAACCCAGTCCTTCGAAAGGGGACTTTTTAATCTGGCACATTTCAATTTAACACCAGGACCACCATGTCAATCTCCTCTCCCCTATGCTTACCAATCTCTACCTCCTCCCTCCAAAAAAATTACCCTAAAGGCCTTTTCAGGGCCAACCCAATCCTTCTGCCGTCCTCCATATTCGATGTTGATTGCCAATCTCCAGCACCTTACAAAATACACATTCAAACAGAGTGCATTCTATGGCAATCCCAACACCTCATATCCTTCAAAGTGTACCATGACCCATGTGCTAATTTACGACCGTGTGGGCGTTTACACTCGGTTTTTTCCGGGACTACTCGGTGTATCTATTATACTAGTATATTACTGTGTAACTTATACACTCATACTAATAGTGGGTGGGAGGTAGTGTTAGTAGGAAGTTCCCATTCACTAGGTGTTATTTACCTAGGTGTATGTAAGGTGTAGGAGCTTGGGTTGTGCTTTTTAGTTAGAAAGCGCCTCTTTCGGGAGATATGGGTGGCCCTGATAAGGACCGTACGAGTTGTAATGATTACAACGATTGGAGCAGTTGTCTCTTGGCGCATAGGGGACATCTTAGTGGGACGAGTGCACACGGGACGGGCATGCAACATGTAGAACCTGCTCTCGCTGCAAGTTTGGTGATACAGCAGGCACACAACGGTTGGTGTCCACAGGGAAATAAGGCGAATTTGGCGTAGTGGGTAAAACATTTGACACATGGTAATTGCTTTACCACCCCCAGTGTTGTGTCCCTCTGCAGTCTTGTTATTTCCGTGCAGTAGTTGTCAAGATATTGCTGCTGTTGCTCCTGCTGCGGCACTACATGTACAAGGTCCCGTATGTACACGGATGTAAACAAGTCCCCGGATGAATGAACAGATACATGCATTCCTATCATTCAAAATGACCTGTACATGTAATGTTCACGTGATCGCTCCGTGATGGAAACTGCAGGGTTTAGAGTACGGCACCGAATACAGCTATGGGTGTCAATGGTTGTTTTCACACTAGAGGGTTGGAAGTAAAAAAAATCACATTTCTCCATCTATAAACCTCCCGAATTTTTTTAGAATGACACACTAACGTGGTAAGGTAGAAACCTAAAGTGTGGTAAGAGCCATAAGTGCATTTATTTCAAGTTTACCGTACTTTTAACACAGTAGTGCAGATGAAATTGGGCCTTTGAAACATGGAAAATAAAAAAAATATATATTTATGCAGCCGTTAGCCCTATGAAATGTTCAGGGTTACACGATAACATGCCAAGGTATAAATTTAAATTTGTTTTAGATCTCAACTCGCGTTTATTAAAAATTTAGCCCGCTTCCAAATCTAGCAGAAAGCACAGACCATTTTGTCTTTCTTTCTGGCCATGATGTCCAGACAGATTTCGCTGACGTCCGCGCGCACTCAGCCGGGTTCTCTACGGTAGAGAATAAAAAGCGGGCTGTCGGTTGTCTGCTACACACAATCATTCCAACCACATCATGGCTGCTAGACGTGCACTCTTCGACGCAATGAACATGGGAGAGACCGATGAAGCTTTGGCGAGGGAACTAAGCCATAGCGCTTTGAGGGAACAGGCTGAAGCTGTGAGTCCTGGCGCATGGACTACAAGATCCTAGACTAATGTCCCCGATCAATAAAGTACTCACTCGGGAGACGGCGGGAGAATTGATGGAACTGGGCAGACGACAAGATATAGAGATAGCCGACACTCTGGATGCGGACGACGATGATATTATAGACATAGATGAAGACGAAGAAGATGTACAGACGTCACGTCGTCCACAAATGGGGTGGTTAAACACACGCAGCATGGGCCCACCAGCAACTACAGCTTCGCCTGCTACCACAACGACGGCTACGCAGTCCACACCACCACCCGAGGTGACCCAGTTGGTACAGCTAAGACAACATCTTCAAGAAGTGGAAGAGGAGAAGGCTAAACTACGCTTCCGACTGGATAACCAGATAAGGAAATCTACATGCACCATCTGCCAGGACGCTGAGACGGCGTACGCCTTTCTCCCGTGTGGATACCTAGCCGTGTGTGGTACTTGTCTTCTAAGCTTCTTAACCAATGCGGAGTGCTGCCACTGCCCAGACACAGGAGACTTTCATGTGGCTTTACGGTGCCCTGTGTGTCAGGGAAACGTATGTAGAGTGAAAAGAATCTACCGGTCGTAAACTATCTGATGACCAACCCTCTGTACTTCCTAACGCCCCTTATCAGGGCCAACCCATACTCTCGAAAGAGGAGCTTTCTAACTAAAAAGCACAACACCCACACCTTCCCCTGGATAGAGCGAACACTGACACACATTAGTTGAATTTCTAATATTTATTAACAACACAGTAGAACGAACATAAGATTTTCTCCACGGTAGGCTCTTTGTGTTAAATTTTCTAATAGTGTTATACGGTGTCACCATGATGGTAGAATGAACATAGAATGAACATAGAATGTAGGAATACGGTAATGTCTGAATGTTCAATATTTAGCCAACAAGACTTGTTTGAAATCATGTCTTTCTTGCCAGGTCATGTCTGAATGTTCAATATTTAGAATAGTTAGAATATTTAGCCAACAAGACTTGTTTGAAATCTTCCGTGTCTTTTTTCCCCTGGTGCACATATGAAGGCCGCAATCTGCTCACGGGGAATTCTCGGTGGACAGGCCGCTTCCAATGTCTCCGCGATTTCCGTCTCGTTGATGTCGTGTAACGCCTCAGTCATCAGCGCGTCTGGCGGTGCCACAATGCCCAGACACGTATGAATGTCTAACGACCCGTTGTTCTGACAGCCTGCACATTGTTGGATACGCTCACCTCCAATGTGAGGTGTAAGATGATTCAGAAAAGTTTCAATGTACTTTTTATAGATATACTCAGACAGCTGGTCATGCAGAGCTTCAGAAATTTCGTCTGTGAGGCCCTGAAGCTTACGCGACGCGGGTATTTGCGGGGTGACTCCCTCAGGTAACGGAATACGCGTAGTATCTTTCTTCAACTTCCATTTGCGAATATGTACCAGTAGCATGTTGTTGAACATAGAACAGGAGAGGAAGACATTGTCCCCCACACAAAATTTCGTGTCGTGCCCCTGGTTCTCAATGACTGCCTCGACGACTTGACTTTGTGTGTATCTCTGTACTCTTTTCTATTGCTCAAACGTCAAGGCAATATCCTTAGGTGGTTTGTCGTCCTAGGCTAATGCATTAAAGTGCACTTGCTCATCTTTCACGGTTACAGTTAAATAGGGCGTGAGCTCCCAACTGTTCATGTGGGCCGCCTGGTAGGCCTGCTGGATGATGTCATTCACCTGCTGCACAGACATAGGGAGTAGCATCTCTTCCTCCGCTTGCTGAGGCTCTTGCTGAGGCATTTTTAAAGGTGTTAGTTGGGGACGGGCACGTTTGGTAGGTGGATCGGACTCTTCCGGATCTTCCTGGGTACGTTTGCTACCTGTACTCTCTTCGGGAATGTCTATGACTAAGGTGTGTTCCTCGGGTTGAAGTAGAGATGCTATACCCTCATTCCCCCTCTCTCTCAGCGTCTTCAGGAAGGCCTGAAATGCTAAAGGACCTCGGCATGGTAGAGTGTCGATGAGGGCTCTGTTTCGTGCTGTATTGGTATTCTGTGCCATGATGTCTTCTTCCATGTATGTAGTGATTACGTTTCCCACCAGAAGCAGATCACATAGTTCGGCCACATTCATCATCTCACTAATGATCTGGACACAGTGCTGCATCAGCTTAGCTCGGTCAGATGAGTCCATGGCTGTTGGCTCAGGTAGGTACTGTTCAGACAGGTCTTCAGTAGATAGGCTGAGCAGGTAACTCCTCAGGTAGGCTGAGGCTGGCTGAGGCTGGTCAGGTATCTCCGGTGAAGTAGGCAGGCCAATGAATGAAACCATACCATGAAAATCCCCACTTTTATACACCACCCTGACAGACCCCGGATGCACAAGAACCCGGATGTACAAGAACCCGTATGTAATGCTACACACTACAGGGACCCGGATATAGGTTAATCCTAAAATACCCGGCTGTTCCCCCACCTCGCAAATTTACGGCAATATTTTGACCAATGGCTGTGCGAATGATGAGCCAATCAGATTGCCGTAAATCTGCGAGCCCGGGATCACGGTTGAATAGAATAGCACTTCCGCCTGTACGGCTTGGTTTGATTTGTGTGGTCGTCGTTAAAGTAATGTTTTTACCGTGGAAAGTGAAGCGAATGTAATTTTATCGCCGTAGATAAGCATTTTGGATTATACCAGAGCGCTGCCGACAGCGAGGTAAGACAGATACGTGTTTATTTGGACTGAACGAAGACGTCTTTTCCAGCCGTTGGACTTGGCACCATTTTCTCGAAACAAGTTGATTGACCTTGATATAGTATAGGGTTGGGGGTGGAACATAGAACGATAGATAGAAGCACCTGTGCTCCATGCGGACTTGTACTTACACTTACAATGTATGATGTACCATATGTTTGCCATTTGTTTTCTGCCAACAGCGACAACAGCAGCTTGGCAATGTTGTTGTTGGTACAGGAAGCAATTTTGCTCACGCATGTGAGTTGAAATCACGCTTTCTGTTATATGAATGACGTCATGAATACCAAACTTCGGCTTTTCGGGTGAAAACATATATTGGTGTAAATGTTTCTCACGCTAAGATGGACCGAATGAAATTGGTACATCGTTTGTCCACACCCACAAGCTCCGACATTGGCGGTGAAAAAAACGTTTGTCAATGTATGATGTACCATATGTTTGCCAATGTAGGACCATCATGTTTACAGGTTGAGGAAAACGCGTGTATAGAAGCTATACCCTGGACCCTTGACCTCGATTACCCTGATCGGGGATTGCCGGACATTGCCGAAGATTCAGGCGAAGCGACCACCCGCGTATTCGAAGTCTCGTTGACATGGGACTACTTTCTGTCGACAGAGGCTTATCCCCAGACCTGGAAGTGATCACATCACTTCCGGTCAATGTCCTTTGCCGAAACTAAAGCAGCCTTGACCTTCACGTGTCCTCCACGATATGCTAATTTTTTAAGGTCAAGTGATATGAATTTGACCTTTCTATACTACTTATGCCCATCCACAGCGTCATGTGTTGCAAGGCTATCTAATAATCCAGAAGAAAAGTGAACTGTAGACTAGTAACCGAACCATATGGTGAGCTCACCAATAGTCCTATCAGTACAGTGAGCTTCCCAGTAATCCTCCCAGTACAGTTAACTGGCCAATACTCAAATCAGTACAATGAGCTCGACAGTAATACTATAAGTACAGTGAGCTCCCCAATAATCCTCCCAGTTACAGTGAGCTGACCAATAATCCTATCAGAACAGGGAACTCTCCATTAATCCAGTCTGTCAGGCGGGATAGTTCGAACGCGAGCTGATCATCATGGCAGGACTGATCGGTCTCCGTCTAGGTAGGTCTCTTGTTGCCGCGAACTATTGGAAATTTAATTTGCTAGAGATGTGCCTGCCAGTTCTGTTCACCTATGTCTACTACAGAACGTGTTGCGTCCTCGCTTGGCGCTAACAATAAGAGGGCATATCAAACAATGGTTGACTCGGTGTCGAGAGAATGTGACTGAGTGGAATATCATGGTCAGTGAGGCAGCACTATAAAGAAAGCGATATTGAGATAACTGTGTCACATGTAGGCACCGTCGAGATATGACTGAAAAATGTTGAAAGCGACGTTAAACTCCCACGTGATGCCAGTTGACAATCATAACCTTCACTTAACCTCCATAACCTTCCCATAAAGGCAGTTGCCTACACACAGTATTTAATATAATAAAAGCCACCGCATCCAAATTGATTCGTAAATCTGTCATGTTGAATGGTGTTCAGACAGGGCGTTAAGGCGTTACTTCAAATGCTCTTTCTATATTACTCCACGGTTGAGCGCCATAGCCTTATTTTCACTACACACTCATCCAGTCGGATGCTCCCCGCGAATGCTTCAAACTGATACCTCACGCGACCCATTTCGACCACGGATAATCGAGTGCGACCTCAAAACGTTCATCTTATGCCAGCTTATGTACTACGCATGCGCAATGAGAACTTTTCAGCGAGACTCCTTCCATCGTCTTCTACAGGGTGAGACAGAGAAAACAAGGTGCCACATCCCATAGTAAAATCCACAAAAAAATGACCACCCCAATACTCTTACCCCAAACATGCATTCCCAGAGATGTGAATTCACATTGAAGTAACTGAAGAGCATCATTATCAATCAAAGGGCGTGACTTTTGACCCGGATGTGACGTCACCGGACATGCCCGAGCATTTTAACATTCAAATAACTGAGCAAATAAGAGCAAATACGTCAATATTCAGTAATATTCGAATCAGGGGAGATATAGGGGCAGCGGCCAACAGAGTTGGGATTCCCCATCAGAGTTGTCTTCCTTGCGTCCAGAGTGTTCAGATGGCGGTACGATCGAAACATCGTCCTCATCCGAGGTTTTTGATAAGCGGACGCCATTGTTTTGCCACGATGTTGCGAAAACGTAAATGCGCGGATTTTTTTTACTTTTGTGAGCGATTGTACCATGCTATTATATAATACTAACGTGTCAGTGTATGTATCAATGCATTCACACCACGAAATACAACATGTTGAGATTTGCTGGTCCCCGATGACGCCATGCTCCACCGGGAAAAACCGTGATCATTACGTCAGTTCTATTTATAGGTCACCGGAAACAATCCTGATACAGCCTTCACGGTAATACTGCGAATACTACTATAATGGAGTCCAACTGCCAATGTATTCAGGCGGCCACGTTTTTTCGTGGCTATACGGATCGACCACCCCATCGTGTATTGCGCCATATCACGGGTCACAAGCGCCGTATATCATGCTCCTACGCATGGACATTCATCTCCGACATTAAATAAAGTTATCAATGAACCAGCCATTCCCGAAGATTTAGGCGAAGCGACAACCCGCGTATTTGAGTTCTTGGCATGGGACTCCGTTCATGAGACCGGAAGTGCACTTAGTGACCTTTGCCGGACTATAGCAGCCTTGACCTCTAGAGGTCAATGGACAATATGACTCCAGATAAACTTTCTATACTACTGATGTCCTAGATTGTTACAGAAATTGGTATATTACCAGTGACTATCACATTGTCCCAGACTTGCGCATAGTAGTATCTTGTCCCAGACTCACACCTTACTGCAGATGTTCAACTTGCTCAATATTAAAGCCCCAAATCTAGGCTGGAACTGATCTCTCCCAAACTCCGCGAAAGTGAGATATGTTATGACAGGTTCAAAATAAAACACATTTGACCATAAACAACTAAACATGTTTCCACCATTCACGAGAAAATAGAATGAATTTGTCTTTGAAAATAGTTTCTCGACGGTCGTTTTAACAAGCGTTTACACGTGTAGTGCATTCTGCCTACGTATGCTCTGCCACCCCACCGAACCTTAGGCACGAGCCATGACGTTATCCCATGGCTACAGCTGTTCAGCATTCAGATTCGTGAGCGTCGCTACGTCACTCATACGTCACGCAGTGACGTCATTTTCCTCTTCACGTACAACACATACTCAATGGCGAAACAGAAATCCCGTCGACACGGAAAGAGTTTCAGCGCTTGAAGCCGGAGCTCTTGGAGCTCGGAGCTCGGAAGTGGCGTCATCACACGCATGCGCACGCACCTGTGGGTAGGCCCTGTACCCTATAGACCGTAGGGCATAGGGTATACCAGGGTGCGGGAGCACCATAGGTGTGTGCGCATGCTTGTGATGACGTCACTTCCGAGCTTTAAGAGCTCCGACTGCAAGAGCTCCGACTCCAAGAGCTCGGAGCTCTTATGCGCGCGATGACGTCACTTTCGGCGATGTCCAGTGATGACGTCACTTCATAAAGTCCAATGGACAAAATATGTGCGTGTGATTGAACAATAGCCTACTTGAATTGTAAACCTAACCAACGCGGCTCCCCCGGGGTCGGTATGATGTACTGGAGGGGAGAATAAAATGATTGACCTGTCATCCTTGTTGTTGTTCTTCTCTCATCTGTATCATGGTATTAAGACGTAAGCGTTGGACCCAGGCTGAGGGTAAAGGTGTACACACAATCTTATATGACCACTCACGCATTCACACCCTCTCACTCACACTCACTCAATCACTCGTTCACTCTCTCACTCACCACCGTTAGTGCGTCCATGCGTTGAGACGGGAGTTGGGAACGCCTCACGGGCGTTGGGTACGACTCACTCACTTACAAAAGCCACACTCACTCACTCACTCACTCACTCATGGACTGATGAGGGACAAGTGTTAATCCCTATATATATTAACACCACCACCACAGCGACCACCACCACCATCACCACGGCCACTCACTCGCTCACTCAACTTCATTCTCCCTCCTCCTCCTCTTCTTCCGTCTCCTCCTCATCCACCTCCTCCTCCTTTTCCTTCTACTCCTCCTCCTCGCGTACGCTAGGTTAACTTTACGAGGTAGCGATAGCGAACATGGCCACCTCTTCCCAAACGCGCTCTTTGGCAACTCAGAATCTCCTATTTCTCTACTACTCCCCGAGTGCGTATGCGCACCACAGCCTGCCTTCCACGACCCACCGACCCAGTCGGATGGACCGCCACGAGAGCTACACATTGACACCTCATACGGTGGATCCACCTAGACCCCAAAACGTCCATATCAATACACTTTGGCTACTTCGCATGCGCAGAATGACGTCAGTTTCACCCCACACCTATCCAGTTGAGCGCTCCCCCACGAATGATTCACGATGATACCTCACACGAGCCAGTCGGATCACTTGGGGGTCCACCTGGACCCCAAAACGTCCGCCCGAGCGCTACTTGCCCAGTGCGCATGCGCACAGTAACTTTTCGAAATAATTCAACAAGACCCCTCCCAACGTGTTCTAAGTGGTGAGATGAAGAAAACCAGGGGCCACATTAGTCGATTTCCCATTAGGTTAAACATTGCGCCGGCCGGAACGGGCCTAACAGACCAATCTGTAGGGGATATAGCTGGGCCGTCGGGTGACCGGAACTGACCCGGATGTGACCTTTAATCCGGATGTGACCGGATATCGCGTGATCGGATGTGACATCATCATTATGTCACACCGCTACTTGGCAACGCCATTTTTCGCGGGAATTTGCTCTCTTCCTTGTACTCATGTGGACCCTGGAAATGCATTTGGACCATGAATTTTATTCAGAGAAGAAGCCACGTCACACTAACGTCATCAGTTGCAGAGAAACCACATATTCGAATGCGCACTAAGAACTAAGCGCCTACCTACATCCCTAAGCACTAGTCCATTGGGCAACTAGTGGCATTTGAACCTTGGAGTTGTACCTGACATGCGGAGTGAAACGGTAGAAAAAGTCTCGCGAGTGTGATGTCGTAAGCGCATGCAGATACGCTCGGATGCGCACTTCGGACTAGGGCACCTACACCCATATCCTAGTCCATTTACGAGCAACTAGTGGCAACTAGTGGATGTGAGATGCCTTAGAGATGCATGAAGGATCATGAGAGATGAGGTCACGTGCAGACTTTGAGGTCACGTGACTTTGACGTAACAGGAGACAACATCAGTAGTAGAGAAACCGCATTTTCTGTTGTGCTCTTGGGACTAGGCACATACCTACAACCTTCATACTGGTCCACAGGGTCAACTAGTGGCACGTTAACCTTGGAGATGTGCACTCAGGACTAGGCGCCTACATACACTTCAATACACCAGCTTATATGCTAGTGACAGGAGGAACTCGGATATGCATGCGGACCATGGAGTGTATCCAGAGAAGAGGTCATATGAGTGTGACGTCGACAGTGGAACAGAAACTACATTTTTGAATGCGCACTTGAGATTAGGCGCCTGCCTATACAGTAGCCCATTGGTTCGACTTGTGGCATGGTTCTATTATATGTATAACAAACTATTACAGCTAGTCCTTTTTCATATAGCATTCCTTGTGGACTTATTTAAAGATGGTCGCGTCCATGAGATTTTGTTTTTCTCCTAATATGTGTATTACACATTTTAACATCGCCTGCTAAACTGGAGGGCCGCGTTGAGTGTTCTACTATTCGCCTATCCGTTCCCTTGTCCGCGCATCAGACGCATCGTCGGCCGTGTTTGATTTTGTTCTACGAGAAGCTGCCGTTTGAGAAACTTTATTCATTCAGTCTTATCCGTTAGACTCATCGCCCGCTCGTCTGTTCGTTGTGGTCCATTCCTAAGCGTTTTCGGGCAGTCCAGGGTACTGTAACGGAAACATGTCAAGGAAAACCTGCTTTTGCATTTTAACTCCATTTTTCACAGCCTCTGTGAGCGGTAATCTCATATCCTCTACCAAGAGATGCTTGGCTTTCAGGATAGCTCTTTGTGTGGGATTAACGAAATATCTCCATATTCTCTGCCTCATTAATTGCATCAACGGTCTCGTCGGCTTAAGGCGCGTCGATGTTTTCGTACCCATGTGTATTCTTCCAGTAACATGTCATATAGTAACGTATTGTCTGTTAAAACGCTTATAGGCACCCAAGGCAACGATAGGACATATTGACGATTGTCGCCGACTGGGCTCATATTTCTTATTGAGCTGCTTTTATGAACGTAACACATAACGCCAACCAGCGCCTGGCTTAACCTGTTGCGCTCAAGAGACCATGGAGACAGAGGCTCTGATTATTCTAACTGTTCACGTATATCCCATGGAATTGACATTAATTTATTGTAACGCTGTGACGTTCGTCAACGAAATTGACGTCATCGTACGTATACCCACCCGTCTGCTGCTTACCGCATAAAGAAAACAGACGACCTCTCAGGGAATTACGCTTAGGAGAACATCTATCATTGTACAACGAGGCAATAGCTGCAGGTTTTTTTTCCACAAATACATAGATGGGAATGAGGGAATGCAGGACCTTGTCATACAACCATTGACCCCCGACCTTTGGTGGAATTGACATCATCGCCGAAAGTGACGTGGTCGCCGGACGTGACGTCATGACATGCATGCGCGCTCGCCTGCTGGTGCTACCTGAACCCTATAGCTTGTAGGGTATAGTCCAATTGAACCATGGTTCTGGCGGTACCACCACGCGAGCGCGCACGTCACTCCTCCCGATTATCTCACTATTGGTAATGACGTAAGTTCCGTGAGATGGTACTAGCTTCTCTCTTCCTGTGACAAAATTTAAAACTGTAACTCCGCTGATGTTAGGCCAAGACTTTCAGTATGACCCCAAGTATGCCGTATTCACAACCAACACCGAATCATATCTCAAATGCCCTTTCTATACTACTCCCTGAGCAAGCATGTGCGCAATGACGCCACGGATCAACGTGATATGACGCCCAGCAAACTGCACACAAGGAAGGCTTCAATATAACATGACACCAACCACTCCACATTTGGACCTATATAAGTATGACTTATATGTAGCCAAAAACTGCCACAACAGACCTCCGGATCGAGTGCGCATGCACATTATGACATGATACCATACCCAACAAGAGCCTCTATGCCATACCATTAGTCGCTTCTATGGGCTAACATATAGATAAGCGCTTAGTCTCGAGTGCGTTTCCGAAAATGTGGTTTACCTTCTACTGACGACGTCACATGTAACGCCACAGTCGCGTATCATCGTCTTTTAGGGGTGTAGGTTTTTATACTACTGATAGCGTCACAGATTACATCACCTGTAACGTGACTTCTTCTCTGGATACAGTTTATGGTCCACATTCATCTCCAAGGTCCACATGCCAATAGTTGCCCTTAATGGCCAGTGTATATCAATGTAGGTAGGCGTCCAATCCCAAGTGCACATCCGAGCGTATCAAAGCTTTCTCTTCTGCTGATTTGGAGGTCGCGTGGCCCCTTTTCTAGATACATTACATGGCCCACCATTAGACCCATGGTCCACCGCCGCAATCAAGTTCCAATTTACAGCCGTAATCATCACGAATACGAGTTCACGTTTATGTACTACTACGGTACAAGAGACAGTTTGACTTGGTTTGATTAAAGGTTACAGAAAGGTAATCGGTGGGTTTCATTTAGCTTAAAGGGGGCATGGTCCTGGTAGGCACTATACTATTCAGCCTTTATGGGTGAAGCTTAGAACTGCAAATAATGCTCGTCGAATATGACACCTTGCATTCAGCGTTGACCCAGAAATCATTAATGCGTGCAATTGTGCGACTTTACATCTGACATTACCCACGGCTTAGACATCCAAGACAGCCTGATATGTAGCTACACATGCAGCCCTATAATGAAGATTATAATGTTGAAGTAAATGACGCAATGACATGGAGCCCCCTCGTCAACGGAGAAAGGTTTTATAGATGTGAAGAGCCAAAACCACAAATTCCATTACATCCACAAAAGTAATATGGTTTTCGACGACACGGAATTTGAACTAGCTTGCAAAGAACTGGTGGACTTCAGCACTGAAAACTGGGAGCTTTTCACCGAATGTCACGGTTTTAAGTTCTATCGACAGCTGAGTCAGGTAAGTGTTCTCTCGTGGATAATTTAGTTAATCTGGACAGCCTGTGGGAATAATGAGGACATGATTCTCGGTTATCCTAATACTAAGGCCCTCGCAAACTAATGGCTCACAAAGTGCATTGCATTTTCTAGAAAAGTAAAGAAATAAAACACTATTTAGTAGGCCCTATACACAAGAGCATGCCTATGGCTTGTTGTAGTATTGCGTGCTTTATCAGGCGTATAATACATAGTGTTTTATTTCCTTGTTTTTTTCTAGAATGTGTAATTTATAAATTATCAGTCTGCGAGTGACTTAGTTTATACTATATCAGCTAGATCAATTCTGGACTGATCGTCATGCTTTTTCATAGAGCGGAATGGTCTCTCTCCGCCTTTCTCTCGTTGTCACAAGGATATCTGGTGCAATGAGAATCCTCACAGAATCGCGGTTTCGTATATAAACGCTTACTATAATAAATGGTGGTTACATGTATGTATTCTCTATGTTCATGCCTATACACCAAACGTTCATGAAGACCCCGTGGGTAAAAGTGGTCTCTGGGTTGTCCTCATGAGTCATCGTCCGTCCGTCGTCAGTAGCGGTGTTTTCTTAAATATAGCGATGAAATAACCCGCTATGTGGGCATAAAACTCAAAATAAATCTCGTTGTCCACCGGTTTGGAGATATTGCGGCCACATGGACTGTATCCAATCTTACCATAAGTATAGAGTATGTCAGTAACTTTCACACACATTGTCGGCCGTTATGATGTGCTTGCATCTCAGTTACTTTTGTATCGTGGGAGATTATGTGGACCATTTGACTGCATATGATGTTCTAATAGCCCTGCGAACCTACCAGTTTTTCTGAGCGTTACTCCCTAAAAACAGTTGTGTACCAAAAGTACACAAACTGTGTACCCTAGGTACACATCGCTGTAACAAAATTGAATATCTACAATCACTGTGTAGCTGTGATACACAATTTGTGTAGAAAAAGTACACAAATTGTGTACTCCTGATACACATTTTTTGTAGATGTGCAATTCTGTACACAATGTAGAGGATTAAAGTATCGTATATCAACACAACTATATGGAGCATTACAATTGACTACATCCAGCGCTGTGAATGGCATTCCCTGTAAATCACCTAATATACTAGCCCATTTTATTTGGTAATGAGTTGTATTTATTCATCAGCCAGACTTCAGTTTGAGTATATCTGTAGAGTTGTTAGATTTCATCTTTGATGTTTTATGTTTGATCAGGAAACAACACTATATTGGTACAAGGTTTGTGGAAACTTCCCTGATGTGGAGCCAGAAACATGCGCTCAAATGCTTCAGGATATTGGTTACTGGAAAAGCTGGGATGAGTATATTGCAGGTACATATATATGAAAGTGCTTATTGTACTGATGCCGGTTGATCCATAAACTTGCAAAGTATGATCACCTAGATCTGAAATCTTCTACATTTCTATATAACCTGCAATTAGTTTTAAAATTTGAAATCAAATTATGTACAAATGCGTAGATCAGTGGAGGCAGGAGTCTGGTCAACTGTGCTTGTTGAATCTGGCAATTTATTAAATGCTTGCCAATACTCTGTTTTACTGATCAAGAGAACCACAGTTTTAGGAGTATGTAATTACAAATTCAAAGGCCAAATTTCAGGATTTTAACTCCGGCTTGTACAGTAAAACAAGATGATCAACTACAGGATTGTGATCCCTGTTAAGATTGTCATCTCCAAGATTGTCAAGTAAACTGGGTGATTTTGGGAATAGGGTAGGGAGATTTATCGGCGCAGGAAAGTAAATACTCACAAAACATAATCCCATTTAAACTTGGCCTAAAGATATTGGTAGGACAATACTATCACTATTTCTCACTTGAAGTATCACTATCTCTGCAGTTCGAATTGATGTGGATAAATATGAGGTATCGACTGTTATAAATTGTGATCGATGTTGACACAACTGATGCACAATCCAATCACTGATCCAGACGATACATAGGTCATGGTACGCTCATACTATTCAGCTTATATCACTGACGTCCCTATACTCTCCTTGTTCCCCCGCTGATTCATATCGCATATTTCGCTCCTCTTGGCCGTTAGGTGGCGCTTTATCTGGTTATCCAATCAACGTGCCGTAATAGCTCGGAGGTAACCAGATTTCTCATACTAACCAGGATTGGCTAACTACTTCACGAGATGGAAATTACGTCACACCCACATCCTCATGGCTTCCTGATATTGAGATCACGATTCTTACTTTGAGTGGGAGGCATATCACTATACTGACAGCGAGACTCCCTCTTACATCATCTCTCCAAGGAACTTTTTCTGTAATATTAAGTCAACATTCAATACAAAACCTGATACACTTCAACGGCGTAGTTACGTTACAAATGTAGGCAACATGATCTCCTTATATACCCATGATGATCAAGCGTGGTCTTATCAGTGGGATTTAAAAAAATTGCGACTGTGTTAATTATTTGAAGGGATTAGAGAACAAATTTTTGCAATCAGTTGACGAACCTTAATAAATATAAAGACAATGGAGGAAGTTATCCAAAAATCTTTTCACTCTTAACCATGAAATTTAAATGATTATGAGTTGTTTTGCCGTTTATTATTATTTTTGCCGTTAACGTCATGCGAACGTTTGACAAGGGAGACAACTCATATTTCTTCGTTTCACAGTTGACTGTGAAGAAATAGTTCACCAGTTTCTTGCGTTTTTCCACACATTTATCACTCAGTAGGTGTCACTTTTGTCGGGTAGTTTAGTACTGTACCAAGAGATCAATCTGTGCAGCTTAGCGCCGTCGTTTGGTGGAAACAGTTTATGGTGACTGGTCGAAAGATTTCTCTGCCACCCAGTGAGAAGAAAGGTGGCGGCTGCCCGGATGATGGTTGCCGTGATAAACAAAGCGAACGGAGACTTCCGTAAGAGTAATATTCATTGGCCATCGGCGGTTGACCTGTGCAGAGTGCCCCCTAACGGTCAAGAGGCACGAAAGATGCGATGTGAATCAGCGGGGGAACAAGGAGAGTGATACAAGCTGAATAGTATGAGCGTAAGGTCGTGGAGAGATCACACAAGTCTAGTACACACGTCAAAAACGACTACCCGCCGATATACTAAACATTCTAATACTAATACAGACCTAAACATGTGTCCTCTTTCAAAGAAAGTCTATTGCCTATTTTAATGACTCACTCTTGTGTTTGGAACTATAAAGCTACACATGAAGTTTGTTTTCAGTCTGTGTATTCGGAAATCCATTGACAAAATGTTAAAAATTTTCCTTTCTCCCAATTCACTGTCAGAATGATATGGTCACTCTGGCCATACAGACCGCTTGACCATCACAAATGTTGTGGGGACGACCATGAAATAGATGTCAGACGGGCTATTTGACCATCTAAAGTAAATTCGATTACTCGTTTACCGGGAAAGGTATACTCAGCGTGACCGAATTATATTCAGTAGTCTGTTTGCTGTCCTTTTAACAATGACTTATGATTATTTTCCAGGGTTTGCATATACATGCTTATCGTATATTGTTTAATTTCAGTATTAGAAGAAAGGATCGTAGATGGTATTACGTATTTATACTGGCGAGAGAAATATCCAACACCACTACAGGATCGAGATGTATCCTTATTTAAAACAAGATAAGATGACGGACAGATAGTTGAAAAAAATTGGATTTGATACAATGGAAAAACACGCGTGTTCACATGGAGCTATTGTCAGCAAGTATGATGCTTACTGTACATGTACGCATATAAACGTTACCCGTTAGAAATATATCTGAAAATCGCACACACGCACAGTCATACCAAATGTGCCAAACGCAGACCTCCATACAGACCCCTCTAAATGAAGATTTCGTCATGTTTGGTTTCCCAGGACTATTATTTCAATGCTGAGTGAGAAACAGCCCTCTCATAGTTCTACGCGACTGAGATATTTACTCTGAGGATAAATTTGCTAAGAGTGAACTATGCAGCCAGACCAGGGACGTCACATGACCATGACATTTGGTCCGCAGATCTGCACTGAAAAAGGGGAGCTGGGTGTGTTGACAGCACAGGCCCTCAAAACAAGATATTTGAGGGGTGTGGGCGGTGGTACCAAGGTGAAGTGTCGAAATATGGGATCTCTACACATAACCCCATGCTTTATATAAAAATACATCAAGGTGTGAAACGCACTTTGGGTGAAACGAGAAAAACGATTTATCTCCAGACAAAGTACATCAGCATATTCTACAAGTTAGTAAATTAGTAAATTTGTGCAAATTTATACCTTTGCCGGGAGAGTCAAAATTCAAAGTCACTGTCCGTTCATTCCGGCTCACAGACATTATGGCGGGTTTCTTTCTCAATTCTGATTGGTCAGTCGCGAATGTCGCGACACGGCTCCAGCAAACCTTGTATGGAATGCTCATTCAACTATGGCATACTCAGCAGTGAGGTCACACACTGATCAGCTGACTGCTAGCGAAGCCAGAATGGACTTAAGGGAGCTGTTCACACAGACACGAGTGTATCTCTGAGCCAACATAATGACTCTGAAACGTGGACAGCTGTAATTTACATAGAAAGTAAAGCAAGAAAACTGGCAGGGATGATCATTTTCAAAAAAAACACAAAAAACAAACAAACAAACAAACGGGGATGTCCCTGGTTGCAGGGGTGTTCTCGGTGTGGTGTGTACGTATAACATCGAATGCCCACGTTTGGCATGAAATTTACATACACACCAATAATATTTGCTTATAAGTTTATCTGGCTATCTACAGAAATTCAAAGCTCATAATTTTCTAATGCGCATATTACTTCTAGTTCTTTTGTTCCTGGCGCCACTCAATATGTCTTCCATTTTCTCAAGACAAACTGAATCCTTCCGCGAAGTCCCACATGTGATTTGTCATAAATGTGTTCAGTTGTGCGACATGAGTTTGGCACCCGTCGCCACAATTACAAGTTTCGAACAGTAATTAGGTCTCTTTCTATCAAATTCCACTGATCAATCCGAGGGCTGGTACATGTAAACACCCAGATTATCTAACGGGTGTCCGCTCATGTATTATTTACTAACAGAATCATATCCATGGGTCACCAGCTGCCTGTCTTGAAAAAGGGAGGCGCATTTATCTGCATCAGTATAAATTAAACCTTTAATGACACCAGTATGTATTGCAACGAGAAGAGAAAAAGGTGGAATACATGGGCAGGACGATGTGGGCGACGTTAGCGAAAAGCTGTATTACAGATGCTATACCAGAAGTGAGCGGTGTGGTCAGAGTGGACGATTACTCGGACTGTTCAGTTCTGGTATCGGACGGACAGACTGGAACAAACAGTGAGTTATACATCCCACTTTCATGACATAATATTGAAAACATGTTGAGGGAATTTCCATATTTTAATTCAAAAGTTATAGAAAGTGTATAGTTCATTACATGCTAAAGATCAAGGAGTACAAATAATATTCGTGATTTTCGAGACAAGAAAATTCCTTTCTCAATAGAAATCGGAAGACTGGACAATACGGAGCTTTGAAGAACACCTCGTATTCTAAGTAGTTGCCTTTTCTGGGAAGAATTGGAAGCATAGGAAGATTTCTGTCCTATATTGAAAAATATAGTACCACTTCTCACGTGACTTTATTCCAAAATGGTCCATTTTGGAATATAGTATTCCAAATATGACTTCTCACCTGACTATATTCCAAAATGGTTCATTTTGGAATATATATTCCAAATATGACTTGGACGAGATTGAATAGGTATGCTCCATAGTAAATGGTTATAAATGAGAATTACTCGCGACTTTGGACTTTCAGTACCGGTACATCATTTACTCCACTCACTGTTTTTCACTTGGAAAACTTTCATTTGCGAAGTATTTCGCGTGATTCTTGTCGTTTCGCTGATTCTGTATTTACACGGGCGTGGCGATCCTATGTTAAATTTATGAATGGAGCGCGTGCTGAAATTGCAATGACGTGATTCGTCCGGCGAGATAGGGCCAAACTCGCCGCGTTTTACGGCGCATAGCGACTGGCGAGTTTTTGCAGGTTAATAGATAGGAGAAAGTCGCCAGTCGCCGAGCGCCGGAGAGGTCCACGGCGCGTGGCGAGTTTCTTTACACTCAAAAGTCGCCAGTCGCCAGTCGCCGCGCGCCGTGGTTCGTCCGGTGAGTGGCGCGCGGCGAGTTTTTTTCAGGTGAAGAGATGGGGCCAAACTCGCCGCGTGTTACAGCGTGGCGAGTGGCGAGATTTTACATGTTAAGAGATAGGAGAAATTCGCCGGAGTGCCCACGGCGCGTGGCGAGTGGCGAGCTTCTAAAAGTCGCCACGCCACAAATCTTTTCTGTACAAAAAAAGTTCTACCACACTTTGATTTGACCCCCACCCTAGAAATGCTACTGCCATACCATAGTATCCATTCAATTGTTGAGGTCAAAATGATAACAAAACCTACCTCTTCGTTGTATTCTAGTGTATTTGAAATCGTACGACGATCCAAAAGGATGGATACCAAACTGGATTATCAGCTGGTTTATCAAGGTGAGTTTCTACTTAAGATCTATCATCACAGCTCTCGAGCCAGCATATCTAATTCCGCTTAAGCCGGTGCTAGGGGCCGCGTGGATACTTCATAGTTTCCACATGTACAGTCGCTGTTAAAGCGTGGCTGAGATACTAGGGCTACGTCCGAGAATCCACCGAGGGAAGCTTTCCTGTAGAGTCATGTGGTCGCCAGACGTCGTCGATTTTTCTCATCTCTTGCATGTGACTTCAATTTACCGAGTGACTAACTGGGAAAGAACCTGTATTATGTAACATAACAACTCCCATGTTGAAAATCAAGCGATGTTTCGCGCTATATTCCACTATTGCTTGAAAACGCGGACTAGAGCCTTACGCGAAATGTCGCTTGGTTTTAAATTAACAATAAAAGAAAATCTATGACTGGCTATATCTTTTAATTTTCTCGAGAACTCAGTGAATATCCAATATTTAGCACTGCGGCGTAGATATCAAATGTGAAGAAACTGTCAACTTGCTCGATGTCAGTATGCTTATATGCTAATACCTCTATGGGTAACTTCTCACGCGGCCACCTACGAAGTATCAGTTTTGTTATACCTACAGGAAGAGCCGAGGAAGGAATTTTTTTTTGCAATCTCACCAAGCTCGTCATCTTATACGGTACTGTTGACGATATCAATGGCCAGCTCCAAAGAGTAAAGATGACACGGGGAATCCTTTTTGTTACCCCCCCTAAATGAAGTGACAGAAAGTGAGCATAAGCTTGAAATAGATAAACTTATTGAGATCTTTTTCATTTTTTTTATTTTTTCTACCAATGGCATTGTTACATATCGATACCTCATATTGTGGAACATCGTGTCTGATGATTTAATTCAGATACGGACGCGCAAAGGGATATTAATTGGCCATCGAAAAAAGATTATTCAGTGTTGAGAAATAGGAGAAAAGGAGTAAAAGTTATTATCACCAACAAAATTGCTTTGTGGCTGAGATAATTGACGAATTGGGATTGAACTCGACACGCTCTTATATTGTTCAATTTCCTGTTTCTGGAACAAAAGGCGCAATACTACTTCTCGTCCCATACATGGGCCTTTGATGTGTAGGAGAATGTTTCGAGATATTTGAGACATTCTACAATCAAAATGTCTAGCGCCTTCTATCATCAGCTGTCCTGCACATAAGAACTGAATATAACTGCCAAACGCAAATCGTTCAGAAATTCGGACAGCTTTATCGGGCCGAAAATATTCCTATTCCACGTTCTGTACATGTAGCAGTTGCTGCGGACGGCCTGAACTCGTGATCATAATAGCTACAGGAGGTGCGAAATGACATCGTAGATGTCGGCACCTCTTCCCTTATATGTGTTGTAATCACATGTCGTCGCACCAGGAATAGGCAACGGGCAGTAGTTCAGCGCTGACAATACCTAAAAAATTGGAAAAGAATCTTATAGTAATTTTTAAATCACTTCTAAACTGTGAAAACTGTGAAGATTTTATTGTCCTGAATTAAAATATGCATTTGTAATCAAAAGATCTCGTTGGTAATAGGTTATAGATAGTTGGTTATTGAGAATAAAACAATCCAGCATTGCCAATGTAAACGAATGGCTGGTTGCCGTAACGTCACATGGGCAATGGCGACGTTTCGCGCCTTCTTCGGTTAAAGATTGCGATCTGTGGACTGTCCTGATCTATGAATAAGTATAGAATTTAGTCACAATAAATCTTGTTTTAGTCTAGTTTACCGTCTTCTAAAATAGGGGCTGCTTGACTGAACTATCCGAGTGGATGACCCTGTCCATGATATCTGTAGGTCTACTTTCTGTTATCCATTGTACCCATTAAAGAAGATAGTCAAAGGAGTTATTATTATTAAAATACAACATGCATGAATACATACATTAATACAGACGCGCAAATATAAGCATATGGACATACAAACATCGCAAATGTGAAAATTTGGATAACATTAATATTTCCTTGTCAAATTTCCATTAAATAAACACAATTGCAACCGAACAAACTATTCAGTAAGTGACCTATTTTTGTGACAGAAATGAACATAGCCACCATGACATAAATTTATTTCCCAAGATGAATTTCCCGTTTCAGTATTGAACAATCTATATTTTAAACTAATAGCAGAATGATCTGTCTGATATCCCAATTTACTTCCACCTGTGTTATATTAGAATGATTGGATGTGACAAGAAAACAGTCCAGTCGCGCTTGCAGTCTATTTGTCCACCTTGAAGTGGACCGTATCCATCCCCCTCTGACATCAACATTGTCAGTATCATTTATTTCATATGGTTCACATTCTGACAGTGTAAGTGTTTTAGTATATCTGTCAGTATGAATATCTTTTAAACATTTTTTCTTTTTATCCAATCACATTTTTTTAAGCTCACAGCTAACCCTTGACATTTCATGGAAACTATATTAACCGTATCAGTCATTTGCCAAAGAGCACTTTAGTGCAAGTGTCGAAAACGGTCATCTGTCTGTGTACAAATAAAAGTGCTTATAGTGATGCCAGAGTAACTGACTAGGAATATGTTAGCAAACATGACTAGATGAAAGGAATGTATAATATCTAGTACTAATTAACCGGGATTAACTGTGATGTCTGTCTGTTCAAACTTGGGCGGACAAACATACACGCGTTAACTTGGACAACAAATGCTTGAACAGGCAAGGAGGACTCGAGGTGAAAACAGAACTCGGGGCATGCTAGATAGGTCACAGGAAAAGAGTACATGTTGAGATGCTCCTCGTTACATGTAGGATACACATTACAAGTAATGCACGAAATCTCGCTCTTGGTTGATTGATTCGTTACTTCTAAATTGAAGGGTCATTGTAGGTCGCATACACTTTCCCAGCTAGATCTCTTCTCCTTTTTTATATTTATACCAAAACTCTTGTGTCAAAAGATAATTGAAATCATTCGAGGAAATTTCTTGTAATTAATTGTATTTCGTGTTTGTATTTTTCTTCTAGTCGGCTTTACCGGAATACATGGAGAAGCTGCACAAGGCCTGTCTAGCATACCCCGACTACTTGAAGAACAAAGGAAGAGTCTGACATTACCATTTATTTCTATCCAAAATTTCGTGGAGACACCACTACATGAAGGCCCTCAGTACTTGACTCAAACAGTAATACAACGAAGGCTAACCAGTTAGCAGCAGTTACTACTAAGCTCAAACAACGTATACAGCTACCGGTGAAGTAGGAGCATATTGACCTATTTTTTTCAATATCAACTTAGATGACTTACTGGATCTCTTACTGGATAGAGCCTATGTTTATATATACTATAATTTTTTTTTAGTTCATGGTAATGCTGTTATATGAATTGGATCTTTGTTTTATGGACGCGGAAAAGCGACGGGTGAAAATTGAATGACAGACTAAACCACAGGTGTTTGGCAAGTTAATTAGCTGGGGGTATCGTCAACAATAGATCGGACAAGGTGAATCACTGAAGTACGACATCCTCTCGATCATCCGTATACATTTTCACAGAAATTAGCCTACCTCTCTATTTCACCTCCTATTTTATTCTTTAGAGGTTAATTCTTCATGCTACCATCCAAAGATTCTCATAATCCATCAATTATGGGTGGTAAATTGTCCAAACACGCTGAATTTTAAGGTCCAGACAACTTCCGTTACAACTTCGGCCAAACTCGGCAATCTCCGTTTTATTGCAGCGCCGATAGCAACCCTGGGTATATTCACGGTGCTTATCCAAACAGGTCTGTACCGGTGCAAACGATTTTTACCATCTGTACAACGATCTCCACCAGCTAATATTACGGGTTGAGCAGTGGTATGTAACAAATAAAATTATGAAATGGATGGGATTAAAAATGGATGGAATTAAAAAATAGTAAGAAGTAGACATCTGTTTGAATAATAACCGTGATATTGCAGCGGCTTCGGAAAAAGTGGGCGTGACCGCAACGGCGAGACTTGAATCAGGAAACTGAACGGAGATTGCCGAGTTCGGCCGAAGTTGTAACGGAAGTTGTCTGGACCTTAAAATTCAGCGTTTGGACGATTTACCACCCATAATTGATGGATTATGAGAATCTTTGGATGGTAGCATGAAGAATCAACCTCTAAAGAATAAAATAGGAGATGAAATATAGAGGTATGCTAATTTCTGTGAAAACGTATACGGATGATCGAGAGGAGGTCGTACTTTAGTGATTCACCTTGTCCGATCTATTGTTGACGATACCCCCAGCTAATTAACTTGCCAAACACCTGTGGACTAGACGCTCGCATTTAGATACTGTTTATTCTCCGTCTCCGTTTATTGTTGTTGGTTTAACACTTCCGAGTACATTTCTTCAACTATCGACTTTCAGACGTAGTTGATTTAAGGTCGATAAAGAAATTACCCTAGGCGAAGAGATGTCGTTGTCATCAAGTACTAAAGTCTGTTCATAAATTAGTCGTCTACATTAGAGCTTGTCAAAAATCAATAATTATCTCTGCATAAATTTTCTCATCAGATGATGTCTAAAAAATGACCACCATTACTCCGTGATTTTGATAATATAGCACACTAAAACAAATTTGTAATTTCCCATATAAACAGGGTAAAATTCCAGTACAATTGTTTTCTGTTCCGAGCTCAATAACACAGGGAGACGTCAATGTGTTCGTGTTCGAGTTGACAAAGTTCATTCATGCCGTATAAAGTAATAACAGGGGGTCCGTGTTCATGCCACCCGTGGGGTCCCGGGTGTTTAAAGGAATAGGACCCTACCGGTGTGGTTTCCGGGTGTGAAAAGGAATAGGAACCAAACGTCGTGATATGACTGAAATAGTGTTGAAAGCGACGTTAAATCATATTCACTCACCGTGTTTGTGATTGAGTGAGTGAGTGAGTGAGTGAATATGATTTTACGTCGCTTTCAACTATATTTCAACGACATTGGGTCCTATTCCTTTTCACACCCGGGAACCACACGGGTTGGGTCCTATTCCTTTTCACACCCGGCAACCCCATGGGTGCCTCAGTTAGTCGTCTCTTACGACAAGCTCTATGAGGAGCTGAGGCCTATTCTTACCATGACCTGCGGTGTGCCCAACGATATCCCAGGTCAATCTCTGGGAGCCCCACGGGGCCACCGTGTTTGTGTCTCTTTTATCCCCATGCAAAGTGAAATTGCCGAATGATAAACCGCACACTCCTCTATGACCGTACACGGAATTATTGGCATTTGTCAAACACGAATTTGGTATGACGTTTTCCTATTAAACTGAGTCCAGGTACATGAAACAACAGTGCTGGCGTTTTTATGGAGAGAATTACAAAGTTATTTCAAGCATGATATATTATGAATATCACAGTGTAATGGTAGTCATTTTGTAGGGTTCAGTTTGTTATACACGCTGCATAAAAGAAAATTTATGCGAAGAAACTATTATTTATTGACTAGTCCCAAAGTAGTCGACTAATTAAAATGGACAGACTGCAGTAGCCGAATCACATAGGATAAATACGACGATTATGCTTAAAGCGGGATCAATATTTTGTGTGATTTAAAGGTATACCTTCTTTTTATCATATCCTAAAATACTGGCTGCCAAGGAAAGTTTGACACGGTATATATCGTATAACAGGTTGAGGTCAACCATGCCTTCTCATACAAGAGTTTTTAAACGAATATTTTATAATTCAGGCACTGAGCTAAATCTTTTTGATCGAAAACTATCCGTGTAATGCCGCTTCAAATCATTGGACAGTTAGAATTCTAAAATTTTGCTTTTAGCTAAACAGTGACTGCGTAAATTAAACTGCAAAACTTCAGGTTTGAAACAACCATTTTTTTTTTCGTTTTTATGGAATGCTTGCATACATAAGTTATTTCAATTTCTCATGATATATTATGAATATCACAGTGTAATGGTAGTCATTTTGTAGGGTTCAGTTTGTTATACACGCTGCATAAAAGAAAATTTATGCGAAGAAACTATTATTTATTGACTAGTCCCAAAGTAGTCGACTAATTAAAATGGACAGACTGCAGTAGCCGAATCACATAGGATAAATACGACGATTATGCTTAAAGCGGGATCAATATTTTGTGTGATTTAAAGGTATACCTTCTTTTTATCATATCCTAAAATACTGGCTGCCAAGGAAAGTTTGACACGGTATATATCGTATAACAGGTTGAGGTCAACCATGCCTTCTCATACAAGAGTTTTTAAACGAATATTTTATAATTCAGGCACTGAGCTAAATCTTTTTGATCGAAAACTATCCGTGTAATGCCGCTTCAAATCATTGGACAGTTAGAATTCTAAAATTTTGCTTTTAGCTAAACAGTGACTGCGTAAATTCTGGCAAAACTTCTATTTTTATTTCCATTTTTTTTTTCACATGGAATGCTTGCATCATATTCCAAATATCAATTTCTCATTAAAGGTGCGTTCATGCCGAACTGTGACAGTTGACCCTAACCTGTACAATCGATGAGTTAATCTATCACCAAGCGTAAGGCGAATATTACTAACTAGACCTCTTCGATCTATTTGAGCTGGAAGCTTCGCAAAAATGGTCCCACTTTTTTTGAAACATGGTGGTACTGACGCTGTATATCAAGTTCAAATTCTGTCCGGTCTTCTAATTGTGTAGTTGGGGATATGGATGCAATCGTCGCCATTTTATCCACCTTAATATGTGGATTGTTAGTTTAATTGTCGATATGCTGAGGTCTTACGAAACTTTAAAGTTTATTCTCTCGTCTTCTTCCGCCATTCTGATTAGCTTTGGCTATAGGAAAGATTTAGCATGATTTAACACGCTCAACAACACCGCAAACGTATTTTTCTCTCCACGTCGAGGAAAAGTTATAGGCGAGGACTATGTGACACAAGAATGCGAATAATCCGCTCGTCACAATCGTAATATATGATTCAAGAGTGAAAACTTGATACTCCTAAATATTCTAAATGCGTCCATGTGGAACCCAACTGGCGAATTTCACAGGCTAACCTATATATTTCCTTAATTCTTCTACCCTACTTCTAGGATCATGACATGGTTCTAGTATCTTTTCGATACGCCGTAATACATCCGGATCATTTTTTATACGCACGCCAAAAGGCGGACGTTTTATGTGATGGCGGGTTCCGTCCGTCTGTCCGGTTCTCGTGTCCGGTCTATATCTGGGACAGTTTCCTATCTACAGTTCCAATTTTTGGTGAGTGGATACCCTACGGGGAGACGATGTGTCGCGTACCAAAATGAAGGTCGAGGTTAAAGGTTACTGGCCTAAAAAACAGGAAATCACTGAAGTGTTCGTGTCCGGTCTATATCTGTAAACATTTTCTATCCACAGTTGCAATTTTTTGTGAGTGGATACGCTAGGTGGAGACGATGTGTCGCGTACCAAAAGTCGAAGTCAGAGGTCAAAGGTCAGTGTTGCCTAAAATCAGGAAATCATAGATCATTGACAGTTTTCTATCTACAGTTCTAATTTTTGGTGAGTGGATGCCCTAGGGGGGAACGATGTGTTGCATACCAAATGTAGGCCGAGGTCAGAGGTCAGAGGTCAAAGGTCAGTGTGACTGAAAAATCAGGAAATCATTAATAATTTCTATTTTTTTGTGAGTGGATTCAACGGGGGGAAATGAAGTGTAGCATACCAAAAAATAGGTCAAGGTCGAAGTCAAAGGTCACTGTGACCACAAAATCAGGAAATTATTAAAAATAACATTTTTTTGTGTCAGTAGATACATTCGGGGGACACGATGTGTCACCTAACAAAATGTAGGTCAAGGTCAAGGTCAAGGTCACTGTTACCCCAAAATCGTGAAATTGTTAAAAATCATGATTTTTTTAATCCATTGAGAAATTACGGGAAGCCATTTTGTCATGTGCCAAAATTTAGATCCAGGTCAATAGTCAAGGTCACTGTGATCCCAGAATCAAGGTCAAAGGTCAGTGTGACCTAAACCTCAGGAAATCATTAAAAAATACTAATTTTTGTGAGTGGATTCAATAGGGGGAAATGAAGTGTCGCATACCAAAAATTAGGTCAAGGTCAAAGGTCACTGTGACCCCAACATCAGGAAATTATTAAAAATAACATTTTTTGTGTCAGTAGATACATTAGGTGGACACGATTTGTCACATAACAAAATGTAGGTCAAAGGTCAAGGTCACTGTGACCCCGAAATCGTGAAAGTGTTAAAAATCATAATGTTTTGTGTCCATTGAGAAATTACGGGGAGACGGTTTGTCATGTACCAAAATTTAGGTCAAGGTCAATAGCAAGGTCACTGTGACTCCCAAAATCATGAAATTCATAAAAGTCTGATCTTTTGGAGTCCATTGATACATTGATGGAAGACGATGTGTCGTGTACCAAAATTTAGGTCAAGGTCAAAGGTCAAGGTCACTGTGACCCCAAAATCAGGAAATCATCAAAAATAACTTTTTTTCTGCCAGTAGACACATAAGAGGGACATGATGTGTTACATACCAAAATGTGGGTCAAAGATCAAGGTCGCTGTGACCCCCAAATCAAGAAATCATAAAGTCACATTTTCATATGCCTGTCGAAGACGAGATCGTGTAATGCGATGTTGCGTTCTGTCCATTCATCCATTATCACTTGTTGCCCATGTGATATCTCTAGTTTCAAGGTATGATTGGTACCAAACTTGCATGGCAAAAGAGGAGCCATACATTTTGAGATCAATTTGTCAAAGGTCAAGGTCACAGTCCCCCAAAACTGACTATATGTGTTAGGTTGAAATATTCAGAGTTCTCTCCCCTACATCTATATGGCATTTGTCCTGTGAAGTTGTCTCCCTTGTTTGAAATAGCTACATTTAGTTAAACTGTTGTGAAATAAAAACCATACATTTACTAATTCAATGGGGAGAGGGGTCCTTCATGAACTTCATACCTGTTTATTAACCCAAGAACAAAGGTTACTTTATCACTTTCTTCTTCCTTCATGAAAAATTTTCTCGGCTGAAAGGAATCCATTTGCAGGAAAACTACTATTTTCTTGTGTTTGACTATTGTCGATTTCAGTGTGGGATATGTGAGCTCTCGGCTCTTGCTTCAGGGTCAACTAGTTGCCAAGAGTTAAGCCCATTTTAGTTTATCATTCAATTTAAGATGTGATATATGTTACATTCACAGAAGCACAAAATTGTAGACCTTTCTCTTGATTGCTATCTACCAATTGGAATCAAGGCTATTAAACAACCTTGAAATTTGGACCAATGTAATTCCAGATATACGAGAGTATATTGAAGTCGATTGGGCTCTTGTTACCTTTTGTACTTAGTTTTGATACAAGTTTTCTTAAATAGATTCACCCATGAAAACGAAAATGAAAAAGTTGAATACATTTTTGAAAATAGCCATTTAAAAAAGACGGCTCATTTTTATCGAGCCCGTAGCTTTAGCTGCGGAAAGCTCGATATAGGTGCCACAATGATGTCCGTCCGTCTATCTGTCTTTTGGTCTATCTGTCTATCTGTCTTTTGGTCTATCTGTCTATCTGTCTGTCTGTCTATCTGCAGGACCAAGTAAATGTTAAAGATTGTTAAGGCCTGCCCGACCGCCGAACCCTCATATTTCAGATGCTCACACCGGGCTACACATATTGAACCCATCCACTACCCTCGGGGAGCATGTCCCCACCCCTGGGACCTCAGGACCAAGTAAATGTTAAAGTTTTGGACTTGAAAAATTCCTGTTCACCTATGTCTCCTAAACTAAGGCCAGCCCGACCCCCGAACTCTCATCTATTCCAAATGCTTACATCTGGCTACACTTATTGAACCCATCCACTACCCTCGGGGACCATGCCCCATCCCTGGGTTACCGAGCCCCACCCCATATCTCCTAAAGTAAGCTTTGCCCGACCCCATACCCTCATATAGTTTGGGAGCTCAGATCATCCTGTACACTTATTCAACTCATCCACTACCCCCGGGAGCATGTCCCCACCCCTGGGGCACCGAGCCCCACCCTATATCTTCTAAACTAAGCTTCGCCCGACCCCATACCATCATATTTCCCCACAGCTTACATGATCCTACACTTATTCAACTCATGCGCTACCCATGGAAGCATGCCCCCACCTTCGGGGCACTGTGCCCCACCATCCATCACCTAAACTAAGCTTCGCCCGATCCCATATCCTCATATTTTTCTGAAGCTTACATCATGCTACCCTCATATTTCAATATCTAATTTTATATCTCTTATATGTGATTCTAACCTGTTATTAGGTATGAGATGCAGTGTACATTGTATATACAGGCATACATACCAAATGACCTACAGTATATTCCTTTATAGTATTTATAAATAGTTTGGTGACATTATTTTATTTCAGAAGTACAATATCAAAATAACCGGTGGGGGAATCCCGCAGTACCGAAACCCTGTTAGTTTTTAATTTCGTGTCGCCTTAAATGAAGGACGCCATTTCCTTAAATTTTGCTATCAAATTCTGGTTGACCCTAAAGCTTTTGCACAACCATATCTGTATCCACACGTTTAACATACTATATTAATTAAAACTGAGTTTGAATCAGTTTGTGATGTCTCAGTCTTTACCAGTGCACATTATTATGGAACATTACAGTATGATTGGACACAGTTGTCATTGTATTCTTTCATTTGCATACAAATGTGAAGGTTTACTGCAGTGCTGGTGTCCCATTGCATAATGGAAATGATAGCTTTACTTCAACTATTGCATTGTTATTAGCTTTGTTTGTTCACATATCACACAAAGTTACACCAAGAACGTGCTCCAAATTGCACACCTATTATTCCTAACTATACATGTACATGTATTCATCAAATCTATGCAATGGAATGTGTAAGCTTACTTTCGAAAAAAAAATGTAATCTTTATTTGAAGTTTTATAATATAGTTCCTCCTCCAATCCAACCTCAACATCACTAATATAGAAATCATATTTCTTAATAAATGTATTGTTATTTTAAATGATGTGCATTGCCAATAATGTGCAATCTCAAATGATGTGCCACTCTGAAGGGTATGTATCCGAATATCTTCACAACTTACAGAATTACATTTATATATTTGAAATCCTTAAGAAATGCGCTTTCCACAAATATATACGTTACCAAATCTATAAGAAATACTTTTAGCTGTAAAAAGACAAGTTCTAGAGGGTGTGTAAGTTCTAGAGGCTGTGTAAGTTCTAGAAGGTGTGTAAGTTCTAGAGGCTGTGTAAAAGTGTCTGCAGGCGGGCTCTGTATCCTTAATCCCGTACAGTTAAATTATCCAGAAAGTTCGGCCTGTTTGACGGAAGATTCCGAAGGATTTTATTGTCAACGGGAGAGCTCAACTATATTTTTGAAGAGCAATTTAAATCATTTCTATAAACAAAACAAAAAGTATTTGTCTGTCCCCACATAAACGCGGGAAGTCCCAATAAATATTGAAGTCTTGGCTCTTATATTCTCTTTCAAATAAACTTATCTTTCATATACGAAAGATTGCTTCCATCTACTGAAGTTTTATGCAGTTTTTCCGATAGTCAACGTTTCCCTCGAGAAACACAAACAATGTTGGGTGATAGTCCTCTTTAGCTAAAAAAATATCACAAAGTGTACAATCCGCGGCAATATTTCCTTCAAACATTGGCAGTTCTTCATATTAAAGAAAAATTCAAAAAGACGATATTTCCTTTAATATTGGCAGTTCTTCATATCAAAGAAGAATCAAAAAGACAATATTTCCTTCAAATATATTAATCAGGAACACGAATCAGATTTGTTGAAGTAACTAAAAATAAAGAGACATATATATCGGCATGGATATCGACCACTAGGGACACACATTTCAAACTTTAACTCCAGTCTACTTTCCATTTTGAACACTGTGATATATGCTGCGTGGGTTATAGACAAACAACTGAACACATCGCCATCTTGGAACTAGGATATTGCGCAATGCTTTATAACAGACATGTTACATTCCAGAGGGAGTTATCTCCCATGGACCGACAACACCTTTGAAGGTAGGCGGGTGTATGTTAGTGTAAATACACTACAGTCCTTCTCACTTAGATTTAGAGTCATGAGAATTTGTTATATCCATAGTCCATAGTTTTATCTCAACAATAATTCCAAATGAACTGATTGTCATTGAATGAAATAATTGTCACTGTGCTTCATGCACAAACTGTCATGATGAATAAAGTCTTCAATCAATAAACCACATGTTGCCTTACGAATTGTCTCTTGATATATCGCGTAAATTCTCCTTGCCAGTACAACAACAAAACTTTAGAACATTAACCATTAACACAGCGTGTCCCCCTGTCGACAAATACAGAACAGATAGAAAAATATATTTAGTCACTGAATCTTTTTTCTCTTGTCGATACCAAGATCGAACATTACATTTAGAGTCATTATAGATTCAATTTGTCAGATGCTTTGTGGTCACGCACAGGGTATCGTCTTACCATTGGTATAGACACATGTCCTGGGACTGGGTTTCTTCCATATGGCTTCGATGACACATTTCGTTCAGGTGAGTTTACTTCTGGTGTTACAGGCTCCACGCCTTCTGTAGTATCAGTAGTTGGATTGGAAGTTGTTGTGTTCGACGGAGCATTGTCAGTCGTACTGTGATCAGTGGGTCTGTCACCTTGCGGGATTTCGTCTGGAAGTACTCGGCTCTCAGCACTCGCATTCGGAGGAACAGTACGGGATTTTAGGAGATGGTCTACATGACAGTAACGCGTCTGGGAGCCCACTCTTAGCAGGTAGGTCCTAGGACGGAGACTCCTGGACTCCATTCCAGGGATCCATTTCTCCACTTTGGACCCTCTGAAATTTCTCACCTGGACCTTCTCACCCTTAAATAATTCGCGTAGTTTCACACCTTGATCGTCATGGAACTGTTTCTGTTTTTCCTGGTGATTCTCTACCATTTTTGTCAAATTTGGTTTCAGCAAAGAGAATCTGGTTCTCAGTTGACGCTTCAGAAATAGTTCAGCTGGTGGAACACCAGTTACAGCATGAGTTGTCCGGTAGTTTAACAACAAATTTGCCAGTCTCTGGTTCAGTGACAAATGTCGTTTGTTAAACTCTGCTTCCAAAACTTGTTTCTCGAGAGCTCGTTTCAGAGTCTCGACTGAACGCTCCGCTTGCCCATTACTTTGTGGGTGATAGGGTGGGACAAGCATGTGTTTTATTCCATTTAGCTTCATGAATTGTTCCATTTCGGCGGATGCAAACTGGGGTCCATTATCGGAAACTATTTCCTCTGGAAGTCCATGGGAAGCGAACAGATTTATGAGTACTTCAATGGTTTTTGTTGAAGTTGTAGAAGTCATGGACTTCCCTCCGGTCATTTAGAGAAACTGTCCACAACAACTAGAAACATTTGGTTATTTTTCTCTGCAAAATCCAAATGTACACGTTCCCAAATTTGGGGTGGAAACCGCCATGGATGAAGTGGTGCTTCTGCAGGGGCATTTCGAACCAACTGACAAACGTCACAGCCATTGACAATGTTCTCTATTTCCTGGTCAATTCCAGGAAACCGCAGGTAAGTCCTGGCCATAGCCTTCATCCTCACAGTTCCTGGATGGTTCTCATGGAGTTCATACAGGAGACGGTCTTGGTACTTCGGAGGAATCACCACTCTCATACCCCAGAGCAGACATCCTTGGTCAACAGACAGCTGTTCGTTTCTTCGAGCGTACGGCGTCAAGGCGGGATCCTGGTGGAAGTTCATCCATCCATTGAGTGTGTTTTCCAGAACCTTGGATAAAATGGGATCCTTCCGGGTTTCCTCACTGATGTCTTTCGCCGACACCGGTAAATCTTCAAGATTTGTGAAGTAGTTGATCTTGGCTTCAGATGCTAGTTTTGAATCCTCCCAAGGTAACCGCGAGAGAGCATCGGCATTCGCATGGTCTGCTGACTTGCGATATCTGATTTCGTACTGGTGTGCTTGCAGAATCAACGACCATCTCTGCAGTCGCAGTGCAGCTAAGGTCGGTACACCCGTTTTGGGTCCAAAGATTTTGGTCAGTGGTTGGTGGTCTGTGATTAGCGTGAACTTTCTCCCATACATATATTTGTGGAACTTGCGCACACCAAAAATGATGGCAAGGCCCTCCCTTTCAATTTGTGCGTAGTTTTTCTCGCTGTCCATTAATGTTCGTGATGCAAAAGCAATCGGCCGCTCTTCTCCATTCTCCATGATGTGTGAAATGACAGCACCAATGCCGTAAGGAGAAGCATCACACGCTAAGCTCATGGGTTTCGCTGGATCATAGTGCACAAGCACGTTGCTCTCCAAAAGCTGCTGTTTTGCCATTTTGAAGGCATGAGCACACTCGTCAGTCCACTTCCATTTCACACCAGCCTTCAAGAGATCATGTAGTGGTTTCAATTTTGTTGACAAGTTTGGTAGAAATTTTCCATAGTAATTCAGTAGACCAAGGAATGACCTCAGTTCCGTGAGGTTCTGTGGTTCTGGAGCCTCGACAATGGCCTCAACTTTCTCCTCAGTTGGATGTAAACCGTCTTGGTCCACACGATGCCCGAGATATTCGACACTCTCTTGGAGAAATCTGCATTTCACCACTTTAGCCTTCACACCATGATCTGCTAATCGCTTGAGGACTTTTTCTAGAGTTTCCAACTGTTCTTTTTCAGTCCTACCGGCAATCAGGATGTCGTCCTGGAAACAAACAACATTATCAATCCCAGCCAGCACTTTATCCATGACCGACTGGAAAATGGCTGGAGCACTGCTAACACCATAGGATAGGCGCTGATACTGGTACAACCCCCTGTGGGTGTTGATGGTCAGGTATTGTTTCGAGTTTTCATCCAGCTCAATCTGCTGATAAGCAGCAGATAAATCAATCTTGCTGAAAAACTTTCCACCTGACAAAGTGGAAAACAAATCCTCGGCTGTTGGGAGTGTATACTGCTCCTCTGCCACGCTTTGATTTATTGTCACTTTATAGTCCCCGCAGATACGAACAGATTTATCTGCCTTTGGCACAACAACAATTGGAGAAGCCCAATCACTATGTTCCACTTTCTTGATCACATCAGTGCTCTCCAGGTGGTCTAATTCCTTCTCGACTTCCTCGCGAAGAGCGTAAGGAATAGGTCTCGGCTTACACTAGATGGGAGTGGCATCTGGCTTCACTCTTATTGTGGCCTTAAACCCTTGATAGTTCCCAATCCCGGACTGAACACTTCATCGTGATTTTCAAGCATCGTTTCAAGCGGTGATTTTTGTCCAACAGCAAAAATCTCGGCCCAGTTCAACCTGATTTGATGCATCCAATTTAGAGTCACTGAATCTTTTTTCTCTTGTCGACACCAAGATCGGACATCACATTTAGAGTCATTATAGATTCAATTTGTCAGGTGCTTTGTGGTCACGCAGAGGGTATCGTCTTACCATTGGTATAGATACATGTCCTGGGACTGGGTTTCATCCATTGGGCTTCGATGACACATTTCTCGGCTCGGCTTACAATAGATGGGAGTGGCATCTGGCTTCACTCTTATTGTGGCCTTAAAACCCTTGATAGCTCCCAATCCCGGACTGAACACTTCATCGTGATTTTCAAGCATCGTTTTGTCCAACAGCAAAAATCGCGGCCCAGTTCAACCTGATTTGATGCATCCAATTTCGGCCAAACAAAGGTGGTCTATCACCTTCCACAACCACTAATGGTAGTTGAGCAGATTGCCGCCCATAGCTGACTGAAACATGCACCTCTCCCACAACAGGAATTCTATCACCGGTGTAGGCTTCCAGCCTAGTAGAACTGTCCTTTACAGGAATATGAGAAAAGTGTTGTCGATACAATCTCTCGGGTAAAACTGAAACCGTTGCAGCTGTATCAACAGTGAATTTCACAGGTGTTTTGTCCAGTAGAACATCAACAGTTATTTCATCTGTTACCTTGTCTGACTGCAGAATAAATGGCGTACAATGTTGTGTCGTCATCAGACTCGGCATCTTGGCTCTCTACCAAATGAACCCTTCCTGGCTGCTGGTCTGATTTTCTTTTCATACAAACTCTGGAAATATGGCCGACAGTTTTACAGTTGTAACAAGTTTTAACAAGATTTGTGCCAACACGAATTTGAGTTGTGATTCCCACCACATCTGAAACAAGCAGGCTTACTGTTAGCTCTAGGCTGATTTGTAGACTGCATGTTTTGACCAGTAAAACGCTTACGTGGTGCTTTACCTCGAGAACTTACCACACGATTCACTAGTTGAGGCTCAGTTTTCAATGAATTCGTGTTTTCAGCTGCCATTTCCATCGCTAGAGCTATATCAGTTGCTCTCTCCCAGGTTAGCTCTTTCTCAGCGAGCAATTTGCGTTGAATAGTTTCGTTTCGGAGGCCCCAAACAAGTTTATCTCTTAATGTGTCCTTCAGTGAGTGTCCATAATCACATGTTTTGCTCAGCTTCTTCAAGGAAACAATAAACTCTGCCACAGTTTCTGTGTCACCTTGTGTTTTCTTATTGAATTTAAACCGTTCTGCTATGACATTTCGCTGCGGTTTGTAATATTCTGCCAACAACCCAGTCAGTTCATCATACGTTTTGTCAGAAACATCATCTGGAATCACTAGTAAGGTCAAGAGTTCAAAAGCTTGAGATCCTATTGTGGCCAAGAAAACATTTTTTTGTTTCTCCTTTTTGACCTCATTTGCTGCCATCCATATTTCTACTCGCTTCTGGTAGTTTGCCCAATCCTCATTACTTGGATTAAATTCCGAAACATGTCCAATCAATGCAGCTGCCATGCTGGAGAGATGTACTTTAAAGAAATGGTTTTTTTAACACAGTGTGTCCGTTCAATAAAGTAATTTGAGACCAATGTTCATTCCTTCCACTTTCACACTTGGCCCCGTACTCCTATTTTTTCACTACTCAGTCAAAATCCTGGTAAAGCGCTGTGGTATCAAACAGCATCTAGTTTTCGTGTACCGGTATAGTATTTCCGTAGATACAAAAGCATGAATACACCATTCAATATTTCGTTCAAACCAATGTTGCGAAATGTATCAGTTTTCTTTTACGTGCGTTACAGTTCCATATTCCGTGGTAAAATACAAAGTTTTTCATTTACCGACGTTTACTCACTGTGTCTCCTTTGAAGGGGTTCAACTACAGCCGCCAGGCAAATACACATGAAACGGCGGGATCCCAGCACACTGCGACAGTTTATATTTCAGTTCCAGTTACAACAACAACCAATGTTGTAGACGGGCTTGCACGTGGTGCAGCAAACTTCGATGAAAAGTGCACAAATTATGCACAAATGTTTCACAAATAGTTGATCAACAAGGTCCGTGTCGTTTAAAGATTTTCTTTAACAGTTCTTTGTCACAGAAAAATATCCTCTGCTCGTCGCCAATGTGATAAGTAGTATACAAAGAGTCAATTGACACCCGTTGATCTCAGAAATTTGCATATGACCTTTGTGACGTCACGCGTCAGCCAATCAGAAGCGAGTATTGTGGTCACGTGGGGTGATGTGGATGGTGGTGGTGGGTGGTGGGTTTAAGATGGCGGCTGTGGTTGGTGGTGGTGGGTGGTGGGTTTAAGATGGCGGCTGTGGTTGGTGGTGGTGGGTGGTGGGTTTAAGATGGCGGCTGTGGATGGTGGTGGTGGGTGGTGGGTTTAAGATGGCGGCTGTGGATGGTGGTGGTGGGTGGTGGGTTTAAGATGGCGGCTGTGGATGGTGGTGGTGGGTGGTGGGTTTAAGATGGCGGCTGTGGATGGTGGTGGTGGGTGGTGGGTTTAAGATGGCGACTGTGGATGGTGGTGGTGGGTGGTGGGTTTAAGATGGCGGCTGTGGTTGGTGGTGGTGGGTGGTGGGTTTAAGATGGCGGCATGTGGATGGTGGTGGTGGGTGGTGGGTTTAAGATGGCGGCATGTGGATGGTGGTGGTGGGTGGTGGGTTTAAGATGGCGGCGTGGGTGGGTGGATGGTGGTGGTGGGTGGTGGGTTTAAGATGGCGGCTGGTGGGTGGATGGTGGTGGTGGGTGGTGGGTTTAAGATGGCGGCTGGTGGGTGGATGGTGGTGGTGGGTGGTGGGTTTAAGATGGCGGCTGGTGGGTGGATGGTGGTGGTGGGTGGTGGGTTTAAGATGGCGGCTGGGGGGAAGGGGGGGAGGGACGGGTGAAAAGGGGCGGGGCTGAATTTTTTTTTAAAATTTAAAAAAAAAGAAAAAAAAGAATGAACACTAACAACCATTTTTTTAATTTTCTACTATTTTTTTACAATTTTTTTGAAATTATTGAAAAAAAAGGGGAAAGGGGGAAAGGGGGGAGGGACGGGTGAAAAGGGGGCGGGGCTGAATTTTTTTTTTAAAATTTAAAAAAAAAGAAAAAAAAGAATGAACACTAACAACCATTTTTTTAATTTTCTTTACAATTTTTTTGAAATTATTGAAAAAAAAAGGGAAAGGGGGAAAGGGGGGGAGGGCAGGCAGCTTCCACTGCCAGGGCAATTTGCGCCTCGGTCACGGTCTGTAGTGCCTCAGTGATGCACGCGTATGAGGGTACACTAGTGTCCACACACGTATGCATGTCTATCGGACACACTGCTACACACTTTTCGAGATGTGTTTTCACTTTCGATGAAAGCACAAAACAGTCTAAAATGAGTCTAAAAAATTCACCTACGCTAATATTTTCTAGTGTTTTGTAGAATATAGATTCGCGTTCATTTCTATTTCGTCAAGAAAAAATGTTTTGTAGAATATAGATTCGCGTTCATTTCTATTTCGTCAAGAAAAAAATTTCATCTCGAAAATTGGCAGATTGAAATGTTCTCTCTCTCTCATTTTATGCCACGGTATCTATTTTTACAGCTGTCAACTGTTATGGTTTGGTCACAATGTTGCCATTTTCTCCCCTATATTTAGCGTCCACAAAAAGAACAGTATATTACAGCAATTATGTTCAAGAAAACACCCCGCTAGAAAATTGTCTTCAAATTGTCTGTTGTTGTGGGAGTATAAAAAAATCCTGGTCAACAGGGGCGCGTATATTTCGTGCGACGCTATGTTGCCAATGCATTGAAATTTGAATAGGTTGTCTGCATGGGTTTCAACGCAAGTATAGTACTAAAGCTTACCTGATAAAAGAGTTTAGTCCAGATGTATACCTATATTCCATACTCCCGGGCGTTTGATGCATATCTGGCGGCTGTTTTTTTCCTAGGTGGGTATAACACACCATGAAGCCTTCATCACGATGCATTCGTATCCTAAAAAAATATGGGTATCACCACGAATCTCATTCCATATATATCTTTTCGAAATTCACAGATATTTCCATCGGTAAATCCGGTGTTCAGTATACCACATGCATGAAATGAACGCACTAAACTATGAAGCTAATGATTTTGGTCAGCGGCACACACACATGCTCCCTGGTTTGGTGTCGACATCCCAGCGGTTTTCTGTTTCTTGGCTTGTCACGCATTTTTTCGAAATTCACAGATATTTCCATCGGTATAAATCCCGTCTTCAGTATACTACATGAATGAAATGAAAACACTAAACTATCAAGCTAATGATTTCGGCCAACGGCACACACACATGAATGGTTTAAAAGAGTGGAAATATTCCGTACAGGTCTGTTTTATGTAACAAACGCTAAGAAAAATGGCTTCCCAAGGTCAATTGGTACAATTCCCCGGATAATCGCGCCAGCCAAACCACAGCCCCATCTAGACGCTTTGATGCAAGGGAGACAACTCGGTCTATCCCAATTCCTCTCATTCGCGCATTTCTATCTTTTTTGCGTGTATAGGGTGGTGGTCATTTGTTTATGCATTTTACTATGGGCTGTGAGATTGTAGAATACGCTGGGGAAAAGCTATGAAATTTGTTTTTACGTATCGGGTAGGTCTGTATATAACCCCATAGGTCTACTGGCTCAGTGCATAGGTGCATATTGGGTGGACATGTTGGAGTCTAGGTGGAGCACTAGTGGACCGATTGGGTAGAGTGAGGTCTTATTTTGAAGCTCTCGAGGAAATAAATAAATAAATAAATAAATAAATAATAATAAAAAAATCAAAAAAATCGGCGAGTAGTGGACAAAGGGGAAATTGGGAAGTACTGACCATGCCCCAGAATACTTCATATGCATATCACGGCCTGAAGGCCTATGTAAGATGTAATCTACTTCACATTTTAGTAGTATAAAAAGCGCAAGTCCTATTGACCTTGCCCCTCCAAAGAAATAAAATCGGCTCTATTTTACAGGAGTATATACGCAGGTCACGTGGGTTGTTACGTCACTTCCGGGTTTTCACTAAAAACTACCTCCAAACATAGAAGAGTTCCAATTTTTCCCCTTAGACGTCCGTATGTTCATCCTCCAAACCCAGGAGAGTTCCAATGTTCAACCTCCGGCACTTTTTCACCGGCGCGGCCCCCCAGCGCGAGCGCGCGCGCGAACGCGGGTTCTCCGGCCGCAGCGCGCGCGCGCGCGTCAATGTAGGCAGAGGTTAAATCGACAACATAGAACTTATAGTCATCAACTTAATCTATACGTGTTGGACGAGTCTCTTCACTCACCGTATACACGCACCTCAATGAAATGCCCGCTCCAAACCTAGACCAAAAAACACGTACTTGGTCTGTGGGCTGATTTCATTGGCTCTCTATTTTACTATAGTGCTCTTGCATTCTAACCTTGATGGGTTACATTTTGGCCCCATCCTACACCACTGATTTCAGTTTCACTGAATCTCCACATTGGGCATTGATGCATTATGAATAAAACACACAAGACAGGGTTTGTTTTTTTTTGGTGAGATCTCATTTTGTTTTTTATTCAGTAACAACAACAACAACGTGAGAACAACCACGTGAAAACTCAAGCCCAGAACAAGGGGCTTGTACATTGAAAGAACTGAAGCCCAGAACAGAGGGCTTTTAAACTTAAACCCAGAACAGCGGGCATATGTACATTGAAAGAATTCAAGCCCAGAACGGGACTTGTACATTGAAATGATGGGCGGCCCAGTCATAGACGAGTACATCTCGGTCCTCGGCCTTGGGGTACTCGTCAAACATCTGTACGATGGTAGATAAGGGTCTTCCCCGGCATCGATGGTACAGGTAAAACAAGCAATATTGTCCGCACACGCTACTGGTCAGGCTAATTTGTGGGAAGTTGATGCTGGGTCTACATCGGGCATTACAGACTAGTCGTTTGTGTTAAATGCCGTCATTTACATCTGACGACGATACAGCTCACCAATCTCCAATGTACGAGTTGTCACAGCGAAACAGCTCACCAATTACCAGTATACGAGTTGTCAGAGCATTTCCATCATAGCTCTCTAGATTTGTATCTAATACCGCTTATGCCGGTGCTAGGGGCCGTGTGGTCATATCATCCAAGTTACCACATGAACAGATACAATAAAAGCGTACCTGAGATACAACACATATCACGAATCGTTAGATTCTTGGTATGTGCTTTAGAATAGGATAACCAGAAGACTATTCTGTGAAGTCATGTGACGCAGTCAGTATGTCGGCACCTCTTTCCACTTCCCTTATATGTGTTGTAATTTTTACCTGTATATGGCGAGATTCTGCTGGTGGACGTTTCGTCCCCGAGGTCCGCCCCCTGTACAGACCTTTTGGTCTTTGATATATGTTAGCATTTGTGGGAAGTTGATGCTGGGTCGACATCGGGCCTTACAGACTAGTCTTTTGTGTTAAATGCCGTCATTTACATCTGACGACGATACAGCTCACCAATCTCAATGTACGAGTTGTCACAGCGAAACAGCTCACCAATTACCAGTATACGAGTTGTCAGAGCATTTCCATCATAGCTCTAGATTTGTATCTAATACCGCTTATGCCGGTGCTAGGGGCCGTGTGGTCATATCATCCAAGTTGCCACATGAACAGGTACAATAAAGCGTACCTGAGATACAACACATATCACGAATCGTTAGATTCTTGGTATGTGCTTTAGAATAGGTTAACCAGAAGACTATTCTGTGAAGTCATGTGACACAGTCAGTATGTCGGCACCTCTTCCCACTTCCCTTATATGTGTTGTAATTTGCAACGTTTGACTGTTCCAACACCACGTCTCTGTGCCTTGATCCATGAAGTCTGTTAAATCGGGATGGAAGGGTGGCAGGCCGTACGGGTCAAAGTATTCGCCCTGCTGTTCTGTCAAGTACACGACCACCCAATGTTCACCGGGCCGATCCATCGGGTCCGTGTTGAGAACGTAAGCAGCAGGATACACACGGTCTAATGGGAACACATCTCGGGCGAACACCCCTTGAAACATCATACGTGTCTCTGGGTCATTCTTCAGCACGGTGGTTATCTGCTCTGTATCCATGTTAGATGGAGAAGTCACACAGCACGTTGCGCGCCTTGTCCACTTGAATGATGTTGTCAAACTCGGCGTAGCAGATCACATTGACGGTGCTCCGGAGGGCTCGTTGAAAGTGGATTTCCAACCGTAAATTGCCTTGCTTGGCCAGGGCCAGCTGATGGTCGTTCTCTAAGGTGGGGGTCAGATCGAAACAGAACAACGTGTATCCGTTCGCGTAGTCCTCCCGACTGATGAAATTCCCTTCGTCCTGGTTGATTTGACCGGTGGCTGTAAACAGGCTCTGATAGGCTCGAATGAAATTCGCGCGCCCAAAGTTCGGGGTTAAGGCCGTGGCTGGCACCTGTTGTCCATCCACATGCAGGGCCACAAAATTGATGCCGAAATGTTTAAAGTCAAACGGATTCTCTGGGTAGGCTCCACTGAAACTGGTATTTTCCACACAGGCCAGGATCAATCGCTTGGGTAGTTCCCCCAGGAACAGGTTGTCTTTGTTGGCGCTCATATTTCCAGCAGACACAGAGAACACTTTGGTTTGCACACGTCGGATAGGGTACTGGGCTGGTTTTGTTTCCAAGGCTTTCATGTGTCCCAATTGAACGGCTGGATTCGGTTTCACTTTTCGGACATACAGGACCGCGTCTTCGATGACAATCTTATAGTCAGCTACATGCGCCTCTACGTTAGTGGCCATCAAGGCGAAGGTCGGAGGCGCCCGTATCAGTCGGATTTTGATGGGAACCTTGTTCAAGAGGTATCGGTCTTGCATGAACATGTCTGCGTGCAGTCGACCGATCATATCCACCGAGACGCCGTTCGCGGTCAAAGCCTTCCGTTGGCTATATCCCGTATTGTCGTTCTCTGCGCCCATGTGCTCGGCTTTGTCCTGGTAGAATAAAGCGGCTGTCAGTTGAGATTTTTTAGCCTCTCGCCCATGCGACAACAGCGTCTCGATGTAGGCTCGATAGGGGTACGTGTTGGTCGAGTCACTGATGAGTTTGTCGCTGAGAAATATATCCACCTGTTGAAACATCGAGTGCAGCCAGAGATTCGTCGGGCCCACCGTTGCTTGGTCGACGATTCTGGTGCCATCTCCACTGACGATCTTGGCTTTCACATACAAGTAGGTATGGGCTAAATCCACATAGGTCGTATCCGCATTACTGATGGTGAACTCGATGGGTCCTGTTGCGTTGATGCTGGACAGCGGGAGATGCTCCACCCATAATCCTTGTTCGGCACTGGTCTGTGTGGGCGGCACGGTCCACAAATCAAATTCACTGTTGGTGGAGGGGCAGGACTCGGCGTGGATCAAGGACATGTTTTAAGAAAAGATATCCCGGGTCTTCTTCGATGTGCGTCGTCGCTGGGTCGGTCGTCGACTGGTGCGTGGTCTCGATGGGGCAGCTCTTTTATTCCCTACGGTGCGTCGTGCTTTGGCCACCAAGACGCCTCCCGCTTCTTTGGCCCGCCGTTTCAAGGCTTCTTTGGGTGCCGTACCCCCCAATACATCACCGGCCACTTGCAGTCCACTGCGTACCGCTTGTTTGCCGATTGCTTTCACCCCACGCGTCACCAAGGGCAGGAACGTTTTGACGATGCTCCCGAGTATGTTCCCCAGTCCATGTCCACGTTGCATGCGTGCACCACTAAACACCGGAAAGCCACCCCCGGCCTGTTGGGCATAATAGTCCATATAGCTGCGTGCATCGCACTCGTAAGGCACCTTCATTATACAAAGTGGGGAGCACGTGCTTGTCGAAAATGAAGTGTCACCACCACTTTCCCGCGTTCGAATGCCACCGGTCGTCCCGTGTCATCTCTTATATCCACCGTGATCGTGTTGATGTGGGTTTGTCGTACAGGCAGGAAGAGCATGTGGGTGAAACTGTGGGTGACTTGATCGCCATACTTATTTTTAATGGGCACCACCCGTAACAGAGGTGTGTTGATATCGCCCACGATGTGGTTGTCCACCACGTCCGAGTAGACGTAGAGTCCGTACATACCCGACTTCATATCCATCGGGATCTCGCCTTGGTGTTCGGTGGGACCAGCGAACGTCTGTAGATCGAAACCCAGCATTTGCTGTAGCATAGGACTCAGTACGACACTCGCGTTGGCGGTGACGATAAGCTCTGCCTTGTCGTTGTGTGCGTTGTAATCGAAGTTCACGTGATTCTTGAAGGGATAGGCTTTGATGGGTCTTGAAGTATTTGTGACCTCCCGTAGAGCCTTATAAGGCAACAGTCTTGACAGCCCACTCATGAACTCCTTGGGAGTATCGTATTGGCCTTCAGGGAGAGTGAGTCGGGTGTCTTTTCCTTCGTAGGTCACCTCGTACCACACTTCATTGGCTCGCACGTTGTACCACGAGTAAGGGTACTGAATATCCACCAGTCCACATTCCCACCGGCCAGGTAAATGCAACGGTTGTGGTAATTGAGTCACATACTTGGCCACGGTATTGTCAGGAAACACATCCAGCGAACTGTTACTGGGTAGGGTGAGGTAAAACATGGCGACTGAGCTGTCCTGCTGCTGCTGTTGGTTTTAATAGGTGTTCCAGACCTTGGGTGGTTGTGTCCGGCGTCGTGTTCGTCGCGTTGACTTGCTACGTGTCACGGCTCTGGAGATGTGGGGTGTCTTGATCAAGGGTGGTTTTTTAAAGGCACGAAAATAAGGTGCCCGTTGTGGTGGTGTTTTGGGGGGTGACTCCGGTTGCCATTCGGATTCCCAAGGTTGTGGAATCTGTCGTGGTGCACGACTCGGCGATTGCTGGGTTTGCTGCATAAAGGCCCAGCGGTGGGGGTTCCCCACCAATTCCTGTGGTACATGCATGTCTTTCAAGCCTTGAGCAAAGACCTCCCATCCTCGAGGATCCGTGTGCGATCTGCGTTTACGCATCAGGTCATTCACTAAATCCGTCATGTGGGTGCCGGGGACCACCTGATTCTGTACCAGGAGTTCGCCTTTATCATTCCAAGTCATGTTAGGATTCTGTTTCATCCGTTGTAATACCAGACCAGCTTGTTTCTTGAACGAGGCAGGTACACTCTTCAGCACTTCGTCTTCCACCCACTGTGGGGCTGTGGGGGCTACCCCTGGTAATGGCGGCTGTTGGAGCGGTGCTGAGGTCGGCGGTCTGTCACGTTGTGGTGGTGGTGGTGGTGTGGTGCTGGGGTAGACAGGGTTTTGTATTGGTCCATGAACGTCATGTACCGTTGAAGCGTCTCATTGTACCGTTGTACTTTCTCACTGTCGCTTAACCCCGGTCTCTGTAAGATCTGTTGCATCTCTCCATCGAGGGTGTTTATGGTCTTCACCGTAGTTGGCACAGGGTAGGGTGATTGGAGGTTTTGAAGCAACCGAGGTTCGACGAGGACCATTTTTTTCGTGTGGTTCATTGTCGGCCGAAGAGTCCACCCAATACTGGACCCAACACGGAAGCGGCCAACGGTGCTAAGATGGCCCCGAGAAAGCCGCCTTTCTGTAACACCTTTTTCTTTTGTGTTTGTGGGACCCGCTTATGGACTAGGGTTCGTAGACCTGTCTTATGCTTGGCCAACTTGGTCTTCTGAGCCGGAGTCAGTGGTACGTTGCCTTTTAACAGATTGTACCCGATCTCGCACAGACAGCGTACAAGGTCAGGGTCCGCACCGCGTGCAATGGTTCGGACCAACTCGGGTGGGGCCGTCTTCAATACACGGAGCGTGGGAGCGTGCTTCCGTACTCGCGCAGACATCATGTACATCTAATGCTAGAACCCACAACTCTGCTCTTTTTATCTACTTCAGAGACAAAAAATCAACCCTGCTGTGGTATTCATTCTTTTTATTATCCCCATCATCAAAACACACACACCCCAGCTGGGGGAGCCACTGTGGGTGTGTTTACATTATTTTTGCAAGTACACGTGGTGGGTGTCTCCGGGAAAGATGCCGGTCCGTAGTCGAAGGTGGTCGGGGGGTGGCTTGCTTGAGGTCGAAGAGCATATACCCGTGCTGAGGGGTTGTGGCATCTTTAAAGGCTTCCAACGCAAACGGTGTGCGGCCGGGATATATCTGTCTCGCCAGGTGCAGCAGTTGAGTGGTATCTCTCGGGTTTTTGAAGACCACCAGTTAGTGGGCATTTAAGCTGATGTTCCGATGTTCTTTGTTTTTACTGAACCGATTCTGCACAATGTAGATGATGCTGAGCCGTCGATGGTGGCTGCCTTTGGTAAAGAGTTGGGTGACCCGCGCATCCGTCTCCGCCATGAGATCATCCAGAACCACCAAGGTGTCGGGTTCCAAATCGGCCAGGTTAGGTAGGCCTTCCACGAACGTGATGTGGGGCATTGCTGCATACGCTTCCTGCCATTCTCTGCCGTAACACCACACGACTCTGGCAATGGGTGGAGTGATCATGCTGTCGGCGTGTTCGAGGAGCTTCCGGACGAAGTGCGTTTTGCCGGAACCCGTCGGTCCTGCGATGAGACACGTGAAGGGATGCTGCCAACGGGGATCCATGGTTCGAGGTGTATCCGCTGTCGTGGTAACCTGCTCTTGTAAATTTGGTACGAGTGAACTGGAGTGGTGGTGGGTACAACGTCGGACGTCGTTGTCTGTTCACGTTCAGGGATGATGATGGTGGTGATGGGTACAACGTGGGTCGTCGTTGTCGGTTCACTGTGAGGGATGAAATCCGGTGGGTCTTGAGACGTAGTAGGTGTACTTGGTGTAAGTGTAGAGCTTACACTCGACGTGGCTTGTACACGGGGTGTGGTGGTGACTGGGCTCGATACGACTGGTGCTCTTTGTAGACCCGTTTCACTGATGGCTGGTGTTCTCAGTTGGTTAAGTAACGTACTGACATAGGCTACGTCGTAAAACACACCTCCGTACAACACACTCAGCAGGATTAGCACTATCACCCCAAAGCCTACTTGCACTTTGCGCGTTTTGGAAGACGCTGTGTTCAGAGACGGTTGCACCGTGTTCATGGTCGGACGTGGAATGTAGGAGGACGGCAGTGGTGTCTGGTTTTATAGCCGTTTCACCTGGTTGGCAGCGACCCAGGAATTGAAGGAACTGGCCCAGCCTTGCCATTTCACGAAATGAAACAGTTTCCCATGTCGACGTTCCGTTTTCAAAATCTGCTCCACCGTGTAGTAGTCTTGCTGTGATTTTACGACAGGCTGTAATTCCATCTCGTAAAACGTGCCTAGCAACGGTTCCCCTTGAAGATCTTCCAGTTCGTAGACTCGCCGCTGTCGGGGTAGGCGCTGTTTAATCAGGAAGTGCTCATCGCTCCAGTTGGGCAAGTAACTTTTCTCGAACTTGCCCTTGACTTTACTGATCCGTACAGGGTTCCCGACCTTGAACATCGCCTTCGGTGCTCGTTGCGATGGCATGGGGTACAAGACACGCCGGACTTGGGCTTCATTGCGTTGGGTCACGGTAATGGGGGCTCTCTGTATACTTCGATGATAGGCTCGATTGTAACTCCTCACCACTTTCGGTAGAACATCGATGTACCGCCTTGTATTCTTATAGGTGAAATATTTATACATGCGGCCTTTGAATGTCCTGTTGAACCTTTCCACCACGGAAGCCTTGGTCTCGTTGTACGTATGGAAGAAAAACACCTTCTGCTTCTTGAGAAAGGCTTGGAACGGTCTGTTGAGGAATTCCGTGCCTTCGTCGGTTTGCAAATACAAAGGTTTGCGCCCGGTCTTGAAGATGTCTTTGAACGCCGCTATGAGATTTGCCCTCGTTTTCGTCCGGATGGATACCACCCACGCATACTTGGATAGAATATCGATGCACGTCAAGATATACCGATTCCCATCGTTGTGTTTGGCAAAGGCGCTCATATCGACCAAATCCGCTTGCCACTGGGCATCTATTCCTCCCACGATGACCCGGTTCCGTAGAAATGGCGACGGACAGATCGATGTAAGGTATAGGTGTCTTGTTTTCTTAACCAATCTCGGACTTGGGCACGTTGTATCCCCTGGGGTTTGGCCGCTCGATAGAGAGCCGACAAGGCACTATAGGCCGCCGGACTGTCGGGACTGTAGCATAAGTTATCCAACACCTTCTCCCAGCGCTTCATGGTGACAAAATGATGATGGACCCTGGCTCTATCGTTTATTTATAACGGGTGTATCTTGGGCCGGAGTTTCTTTCTGATTTTTTTCGTGGGCTTCCACAGTGGCCATGGTAAATGACCAGTCCAACTCGTCTGATGACCGCTTGATAAGCACTTGATCCACATCTACCACGGCATCTTCCAATGCAGACTATAGATCAGGGTGAAGGGTAAAATGCACTGTACCCCCATCTAGCCGAGCCAATTGAGCAAAGAAAGGGCCGCGTCGGATGTACACATCGTGACACAAGTGGATGAGGTCGCCGTCCAGTTCACCTGACAACACCCGTTTGAATTTGGTCCAGCCCTCCCGGGACAGACGAATGTGAGCCGGGCACGGTTGTGTAGGGTCCGCATAACAGACGTCTCCCACCTCCTCCATGATATCGACCTTATCCCCATACACGTGCAGGAAAACCTCGGGGGTCAAGCTGAAATACGCCAGTACTATATGCTCCGTCATGGTCAGTACGTGAATGGTACCAGATTTCACTGTCTCTCGTATTTATAGGGAGAACCCCGTGAGATCAAAGGATCAGGTGGTCATGTCACTGGGCTGACTGAGTCTAGCCGGGTAATCAATGGCATCATCGTCGTCGGGTTCATGTAGTTGTTCATGGGGTTCAGCCAGCGCGTCCTCAATAGCACGAGCCCACGCCAACTGGTCTGATGATCGCTCGTCCGGTGTAAACAGCTGGTCCACAATAGGCACCACTTTCTCCAAGGCTGACCACAGATCGGGGTCTAGGGTGAAGCCTCGCGTAGGGTCTTGGTAGCGGCCCAGGCGTGCGAAGAGGGAGGTACGGTATACGTAGATGGCATTGTCTATGTGGATGAGGTTTCCGTCGAGCTCGCCGCTCAACACCCGTTTAAATTTGGTCCAGCCGTCACGAGGTAGTGTCACCGTATTCGATACGGTCTCAGCGGGCGCCCAGCAAATAGCTCCACGGTCTTCCACCAGGGTGACTTTATCTTCATAGACGTGTAACCCCACCTGGGGTGTAAGGGGCAGGATGGCTCGTAGGACGGATGACATGCTTGCTGTAAATGTCGAACGGTGAATGGCACACACTCTGTCTGACCCTGGTATTTATAGTGTCAATACCACAGCGCCAGGGTCAATAGGGCACAGACTAGTATGAGGCCAACCAGCCGGTGCTGGTTCCGGCGTGAGCGTTCGTGGTCCATAGCCCGAGCATCAAGGATGGCTGTCATAGTCCAGTAGTGGTGAGTGATGGCACGCCTGTCCATCGAGTGCACTCTGTGGAGGACCGCTTCTGTGAACTCGTTCAGGATCTGGCGTCGTCCCTCGTTGTCGTCGCCATCTGCAAACATGGACCGGACCACTGCTCGGTAACCCGTGAATGAATTCACCACGGTGGCATACTGTAAAATGCGAGTCGCATGGGGCTGGATCTCCGCCATGGCTCTGCAACCGTAGAAATGAAGGTGTAGGATCCAGAGGGACGTGTTTTATAGACCAGGTCACACATGCGCGCCTAGACGTCGGGTGTAGTCCGTGATACGTACTATTCTGATGGGTTAGTCCAAAAAAGGGAGCAACAACAACAACAACACAGATTACAGGTCAATCATTTTATTATGCGTGAACATCATAGGAATGCATGTACTGACCTGTCTGTGGGGGTTTTCCACAATGGCATATGCATCCGCGCGCTGCCGGTGATGCCGCGCACTGCCGGAGAACCCGCGCGCGCGCGCTCGCGCTGGGGGGCCGCGCCGGGAAACATCCCGGAGGGTTGAACATACGGACGTCTAAGAGGAAACATTAGAAACTCTTCTATGTTTGGAGGTAGTTTTAGTGAAAAACCCGGAAGTGACGTCACAACCCTACCACGTGACCTGCGCAGCAGAATGGAAACGACACCCTAGTGTAACTCCCTCACCTAGGCTTCACATGGATACCTCACTCGATCCCATCGACCCACTAGGGGCCCACCTACACCCCAACACGTCTATTTCTATACTACGGCCAGACTGCGCATGCGCAGAATGCCGCTAGTTCAACCCCACACCCAGCCCATCAGATGCCCCTTCACGAATGCTTCACTTTGATACCTCACCCGACCCCATTGGACCATTCGTGGCTCCCTTAGCTCCAACACGTCTAGCGGGACCCATACAGGGTCCAGTTTTCGACACTAGGTGACCACATCCCGACAAAAATGGCCAGTTTTCGACACCGGATGTGCCGCCATCTTGAACACACGTGCCGCCATCTTGGATATGTCCCATAATGCACCGGGTCAAAATACTCGCTTCTGATTGGACGAGAGCTCCGTGACGGATTTGAAATACTCGCTTCTGATTGGACGAGAGCTCCACATTGCATCTGCGCATGCGCAGAATGATATTCCTACCGCACACCCAACCCATCAGATGCCCCTTCACCTAGGCTTCACTTGGATACCTCACTCGACCCCATTGCACCATTAGGGACTCCCCTACATCCCAAAACGTCTATGCGCATGCGCAGAATGCCGATAGTTCAACCCCACTAGTCCAGTCAGATGCCCCTTCACCTAGGCTTCACTTTGATACCTCACTCGACCCCACTGGACCAGTAGTAACTCCCCTAGCTCCAACACGGCTATTTCCATACCCTTGGGCCACCGCGCATGCGCAGAATGACGCTAGTTCAACCCCACTAGTCCAGTCAGATGCTCCTTCACGAATGCTTCACATGGATACCTCATATGACCCCACTGGACTATTAGTGGCTCCCCTAGCTCCCAACACGGCTATTTCCATACCCTTGGGCCACCGCGCATGCGCAGAATGACGCTATGTCAACGCACTAGTCCAGTCAGATGCCCCTTCACCTAAGCTTCCCTTTGATACCTCATATGACCCCACTGGACCATTATTGGCTTCGCTAGCTCCCAACACGGCTATTTCCAGACCCTTGGGCCACCGCGCATGCGCAGAATGACGCTAGTTCAAACCCACTAGTCCAGTCAGATGCCCCCTCACCTAGGCTTCACTTTGATACCTCACTCGAGCCCACTGGACCAGTAGTAACTCCCCTAGCTCCAACACGGCTATTTCCATACCCTTGGGCCACCGCGCATGCGCAGAATGACGCTAGTTCAACCCCACACCCACCCCATCAGATGCCCCTTCACCTAAGCTTCACATGGATACCTCACTCGACCCCATTGGACCAGTAGTAACTCCCCTAGCTCCAACACGGCTATTTTCATACCCTTAGGCTACACGAGTTGTCTCCCTTGCGTCAATGTGTGCAGATGGCGCTACGGTCGACGCCGTGATATGGAAAGGGCATCCCCACACCATCCTGGAGCCGCCATTTTGTTTGTTGTTTTCTTGCGGAGATACACGGGACAATAAACACTCGACCCTAGGGTGGTACAGATGCTAGACTGATCCTATTAACATGGTACAACACCTATAGATTATGTTTATTACTAGGACGTCAGCGAAATACTAGTACCCATCCTCCGCATGGCATTTATTCTGTGAAAACACCCATGACATGACTGAAAAGAGCCTCACTCGCCCCAATCGGACCATGCAGCGTATTTGTAGTCTAGGGACTACTTTTCCTCCGCGGAAGCTTTCTTCCGCGACCGCATCACCGCCAGACCGCATCACCGCGGAGGAATACAAAGGTCAAAGGTTGCCAGACCTATAGTGGTCAACACTTGGCACCCAGCCAATACTGATGCAATCCAGAACATGTCAGTACATGCCTTGATCACGTGATCGCCAGATGACCTTGAGACCCCTTAAATTTTACCCGGGGGAACAAATATCAGCCGCCATCTTAAACCCACCACCCACCACCACCACAGCCGCCATCTTAAACCCACCACCCACCACCACCACAGCCGCCATCTTAAACCCACCACCCACCACCACCACAGCCGCCATCTTAAACCCACCACCCACCACCACCACAGCCGCCATCTTAAACCCACCACCCACCACCACCACAGCCGCCATCTTAAACCCACCACCCACCACCACCACCACATGACCCCATGTGACACAATACTCGCTTCTGATTGGCTGTCGCGTGACGTCACAGAGGTCATATGCAAATTTCTGAGGTCAAACGTCCTCAATTTACGCTTTGTATACTACTGGGGGGGAGGCGAAATGGCTTCCCCTAATTATTTTTCTTAACGCTTGAGCTAGGGGGCTGAAACTTACCACACTATACCTTTGGGTAAATCTCTACCGGGATTTTCATTGGCTTGTGGAGAGAATTAAGGAAATACGTATCAATCAGACGCTACTACACAGCACATCACAGAGAACAAAGAACAATTCATCCTTACTACAATACTCGTCCGAAGCATCTTTACAGTCATCTATGTAGTCGCACACTTTATGGATAGGGACCCATGCACCATCATCACACATGAACCACTGACTTCCAGGCCCTGGGGACGCTGAACACAGAAATTGATCAACAGTGATTATTACTAACATTTCCAGCTTCACATTTTGGTTCATAATAGCAAACAGATACCTACACGAATGGGACTAAATTACGAGACGGGCTACTTGCTACACATCAGCATGATGAGAGGACAAAAAATTAGCATGTACAGAACTTCGAAGCAATCATTCATTTTTGACAATGGTACTTCGCTTACATTTTGTTTTACCTTGAACAATCATACTGTATGTCCACACACATACATGAAATAGATATAATGGAAAAGCAAGCTATCGAAGCGATATTTTCCAGACATATAATTTTCCAGACATACAATATTGTCCCAATGTTTACATGTATCTATTCATGGGGTCGTCTTCATTCTGCCTTTTTTTATATAATTTAACGCCCACTTGATATTTGATGCTGATATAGTCACACTAATCACGACTGCGGAAATCTTCAACTAAAGAATCTGATGCATGTATTGATACCGCTGTGAACATAAATTAGGTACTACGAGATGTCAATATCAAAGTAGCACTTATTAGGTCAGTTCTAATTGTGTAACTTACAACAATTCAGTTCATCAGTCCCGTCCCGACAATCTGTGTGGTTGTTACACCTGCCAGTAACAAGGATACACTCTCCGTTGTTACAGGTGAACATCTGATCTCCACACGATCCATGGTAACTTCCCTGGTCAGATATCTTCATACAAAGAGCCTGTAATGTATCCTCGGTTCCTAGGCAGGTATACCTCTGCTCATGTATTGACCCAAAGGTCACATTGAAGGCCAAACACGTACCATAGTCAGGAATGTCTTTTTTGCTAGTTGTATGTCGAATAATGCTTGTGCCATCGCCAGTTTTAGTCTCTACCAATAACTGTCTATTTGCGACGTTCAGCAGTTGTTGGAAATCGATCCTGTTGATCTGGGCTAGGGATCCAGAAAGACCGTGACATACACGTTCTGCGGCGTCATAGGAATTATTGTTCGACAATGACACAAATCTGTAGCACGAATAGTTGAACCGGGTCCACCCTCGCTCACAACCTTAAAAGGGAGAACGATGTCTCATCGTATGGAATAATATCTACAGTTTGTATACTAATCTCAGGCTTTTGACGTTAAGATTGAGATTTAAAATATGTATTATTCTTTAGAAAAATTCTAAATTTAGAATGTGAACAAACTTTTAAAGGTTTTATCAGTCGTCATATAAAGAAATCTCGACGAGTCATCGAAATACCATTTATGATGGAGAGTGCAACCACAACCGTACAATTTTACGTTCGACACTTTCACGTACCGGTGGTCCTATACTCTAACTTTCTTGCAAGTGGTTCTTTGTCACTACCTAGGAAGAAAAAAACAAAATAACTTTTGAGTTTTGAGTAGTTTTGTTGTGTACTGACACCCACCAATGTTCCCCGCTTTTACCCCTTGGAATCGAAATTGGCAGCCTCTAATATCAGTGCTCTGATCAATATTGGAAGGTGTGGGTACAGAGGCGACATACCCGAATATGTTGAACAAAGAGGCATTTTGGACCCATAATGCTCCAGACCCTTCAGACAGTGAATAAGACCTTGATGTCTATGCTATGTTTTCCTATTTCGAGCCATCTTTTTCAGGAGACGATGATTTGGTAGGTTCACAGGGCTATTACATTATATCATCACATCTTTCACTTCATCTACACATGGATTTTATGTAATTCCGCATATGCTGAGGCTAGGGGCCATGAGATATTAAGTCACACAAAATGGCATAAGCCGAAGAGCCGACAGAAGGTGTCCACATGGTATATACCTAACCACTGATGATCTCACGGTTGCCTTTGGGCATAATCATGATAATGCATTCGACGAAATATTAGATTCCAATACTGGGTTCCTCTCTTTCTTCGGCAATTGTATACCAGTAGTTGGTCCAATGTATTGGGGATTTCAAATGTAGTAGACTGCTTCACGCAAAATATATATATAAAAGATACTATTAATGTACAACCATATACATGTACCTTCCGAAAACGCCTTCTTGCAAATGTGAGACTTTGCGACTTTGCCGGCACATGTCGTGTCATACCACTGATTAGTGGAGTATAAATTCTTCACAGTGATCTTTACACACCCCTCCAAATCACTAGTGGAAGGTTGTACCAATTGGTGCTGGGGTTTGGGCCTGTAAACAAAAACTGAGCATCTACCATGACTTAATAAAGTTAATCGACATACACTCAATAGCAGAAAGTCAATAAGATGATTTTTGGAATATATTGATAGCCCCGATATATTTTGTGTCACAGGAGAACGTAAAGTAGTGTGTGAAGAAATGGCGATGATGTGAGCAGACACTTTGAACCTTGCAGAACCCCACGAAATTATGGCCCCGATGAAAGGTTTTCAAATAACATGAATTTCTAATGGCAACGTTGAAACAGGAGCTAAAAGTGAAATGTAAATGTTTTCATATTTTCCTTTTATTTTCTTTATGGGGTAGTTGATGATGGAACATCATTCTATCTACTTCGTTTGGTTTTATTGGAAGTATTGGATCTCTTAGAAGCTCCAGAAAAATGCTCTAAAGTTACTATCCTAAACTCGATCGATTTCAGTAGAAAAATCTACATCGCATATCTGCTCTTGTTTGACGCCAGTTTGTACACTTATATTATTGCATGCCTATTATAATATTCTACTTTTATTATTGTTTATGATATTTGTGACATCAGTGTAATAATGTTGTATATTTTAACTGATAATTCTACTCGAGTTGGCGTCATGATTGGCAAATAAAGAACTACTACTTCTACTACTATAACTACATCAGACCACCTGACACGATGTCAATATTTGTAACGTTCAGATCTTGTGCGGCTGGATTAATGTGACGTGACAATCGCGGAACGATGGGGGATAACCGTGTGCAAAATCTGAATTCAGCTGGACTTTGGTACCAGCTTTTAAAAGCTGCTAGAAAATGAATACTTCGAACAAAACCAAGCGAAGCAGATAGACCAAGAGTTCTATAATTAGTCAACCTTATAAAATATCAAATTAAGAATATGTAATCCTTGCATGTTCATCAAAAAGTAAGAAAAATAAAAGATTACCAATCATAATAACAAGCTGGATTTCCATCACTCCAGATGTAATTATTGTCCTTGTTCGGATCCTCCAAACCTGTAATACACAAGAGATTAACATTCTGATAATCAAATTTACACATCAGTACAATCCCGTGTAATCAGGGGAGATTCTCTGATATTTTAGGATAAATTTGACCTTCTCATAAAAAAGGGTTATATATATAGGAATACTTCCTTGGAAATTTTTTGGGAACTTACCAATGTAGAGCGTTTCGTCAGTAGAGGACTGTCTGAGCATGTAACGAAACACAAACTCCATCTCGTCCCTGTCCAAGATGCTCACCAACTCCGCACCATTGACCTGACACAGAGCTGAAGCTTTTCGCCACGTAACCGTACCATTCTAGCAAATGAAAACGTACAAAATGTGAAAAAGTATCGCCGCAGTGACCAAGAAAACTAAGAAAAACTGAACGCATTCTCGATATTCAGCTAGCAAGCGAAAGACCCCATACCAGGAACGAGCTTCACTCAATCACCCTCCAGGTTCAAGGGTCAAGGACGAAGGTAATATATTTATGTCATCTGAATCTCGCCCAATTTATGTTGACTGATCAATGATAAAATATCAATATTCGAGCAAACATCTTGAAACAAACATTTTCCAGATTCATGAGAACAGAACGATGCTGGGATCGAAATCCATACTGGGTTGCAGGAAAAATGTTTGAGAAATGAAACAGCTAAGGATGAAAAAGATCCATATTCCTTATGACGCCTTATTCATTTTCTCTCTAAACAATCGTTTGGTAATAAATGCATCTGAAAATAGCTTCTAAATCTTGGTCACACATACAGACCGGCACATCAAACAAGATTGATAAAATTCAGGCAAAATAAGTAAAGCCTTTCTAAGTGATTAGTTGAAGAGCTTCTGCATTTTAGCCCCTTTGGGTAACAAATGTATTAATTTAGAATGTAGGTCATCCAGTCGTGCAGTAAGACCAGCGATAACAGACGTATATACGATCAAATCGTTTTAGGGCCGGATATGCAACAAAAAGTTTATAAAATGATTTTATACCTCAAAATATTTGTAGCACTGGCCGTTGTCATAGTTCGGTTTCCAGTCCGAGTCACAGCTTCCTAGTTTCGAAAAAAGCAAACAACATATACTTTAATATCTGAAGTGAGACGTGACAACCCGTACAGCAGGTAGGCCTACATTAAATTTGTGCTACAATATTCACAATTCAAAGTTTTCAAAATCGTACCTCTGACGTTAGTCATCGAGGGACGAACGTATTTTTCGTAAATAATGGTGTTTCGACTTCACTGCCCTTGAATGCATCGGTTATTTTCTTCGATCTGGTATTATTATAATACTCATTTTCGCGGTTACAAATTAACAACAACAACACCATGTTAAACGCACTGCATTCTGGGATCGGAGAGGTGATACTTTCACTTCCTGTACCGCTAGATTAACACAAGAAGCCCAGTCTACGGACTGATCTGCTGGTGATTTTACTAACCCTACTGGGTAAATTGTTATGAAACTCGAGAAATCAACGTAAAATAAACTTGGAGGCATGTCAATTTTTCAGTTTTGCATATTTTGAGAGATACATGATCCCTTTATAGCGTAGAAAAAGGGCCGTCATCACCCCCGATTCTTGTAACCGCGAAAAGACTTATTTGACACAAACGTTCCAAATACGATGAAGAGGCCCTTGCCGCAGGAATGGCATCTGGTGACCACGTAACGACCACTTTACAGCCTCCCAATAAGTAAATAACAGGCGTCAGATCCGACATTCGGTATTCAGTCAACCACTCATCAATCCGTAAATGTACATTCAATGTATCATCCCAGGTAGACATTTCATGGAACTTTTCACATAACATGTAGTCTATGTGCTCAGACCCGAAATTTGAGTAGTCGGTACCATCTGGTCGTGCAAATCCTAATGATGGTCTTCGGAAAGTTTAGTCCCGTATATGAAGATTCCATTTTGATGTGATTGACATGTGAGACTGGCAGTTATCGTGTTTATTACTTCTCTCAAATAGGTGTATCCCATTATTATTGTGATTATTATTGTGAACAACACCATAAACATATACACGTAGTGAATAATTGCTAATTGATTTCAAAGTGAGCTATGTTTAACCAGTATTTTCGTTACTTTGGGATAACACTATCTTAGAATAGCACAAATTCTAGTGCTGAAAAATTGGTCGAGTCCCATGGTCGAGTCACATGCGGGGTTCGAACCAGCGACCCCAGAGTCAGGCACCTAATCTCCAGCACTGTATGTCGGTGATCTAAACCACTCGGCCAACGGGCCTCCCACAAAAATAGGAGGTAGCAGACCGATAGTCTTGAAAGCGAACATACAGTACCCCTCTGATGATCGTAATCGTTATTTTGCGATAACACTATCTGGAGATGTGTCATTACGATCATCAGAGGGGTACTGTATGTTCGCTTTCAAGACAATCGGTCTGCTACCTCTATTTTTGTGGGAGGCCCGTTGGCCTAGTGGTTTAGATCGCCGACATACAGAGCTGGCGATTAGGTGCCTGACTCTGGGGCCGCTCGTTCGAACCAATTTTTCCACACTAGAATTTGTGCTATTCTAAGATAGTGTTATCTCAAAATAACGAAAATACTGTTTTTCGATCACTTTCTAAATGATAAAAATATATATCTGTTTAACCAGTCTCAAATTAGTGCTAATCTATCGAATAAATGACTACGATTATTGCGATCAAGATACTTACAGATGTGTATAAAATTTACCCTATCTAGACCGAGAGTTGGAAAAATTCCACTTGCGCTAGTGAAATCATAGGAACAATTCTATAACACTTGTGTCTATAACAACTTGCTAACTGTGCAATTATTGAGTCTTTTAGCACGGTTATGTGAAATGTACATCTGCAAAGTGCATGTGTTCATTGGGAGATTCTATTTTATAACGCGGGAGAGGGAGTGGTCGTCTGCTTCAATTACAAGATGCCATTTCTTTCTCAAGTTTCTGTTTTCATCGTGAAATTGACTAACAAAGCGACACAAATATACATAAATAGAGATATGTTCCACAGAGCCTGCTCACCTGACAGAATAATTCTCCATTTGAGAGACCACATAAACTCCTCCACTGACTTTGGCGCGATGCCAACCGAGACGGAAGCATCGTGCCAACTTCAGGGGACGAGTTTTTTTTTCAACAAAGGGGAGAAATGTTGTCAAAGTTTACAATAATTTTTCAGCCTTTCATTATAATCTTTGTTGATAATCAATTCGAGTAGTGCAGTAGAATAGAAATAGTGTTTTCATAGGCATGCTCAATGGTTATTTTTCGCACGGCTAGTGTGGGAAAGTTTATAAATTTTAGGGCGCGGGCTTCGCCCCCGCCCTAAAATATAAACTTTCTCACACCAACCGTGCGTAAAATAACCATTGACCACGCCAGTGAAAACAGTATTTCTTAATTGGAGCTTAAACTGTATTAACGTATGGGCTGTTATTTTGTGGGTATTTTGAACCTATTTACATTCCCGTTCGAATAAGGAATCATGGGAAGGTTCAAAATGGCTGCCTTAGGAGGACGTCTTTTCGTTGTGTTACCGGTATGTACAAGTTTTCGCCTTTCCTATGTGAAACTGCCCAAAACTATTAATTTCACACCTAATAATTCAGTGCGTCCTCTTTGTTCTAGGCCGTCCTAGGCTCCTGGCACTGTTGCACAGTATGGCTGATTCCCATGGACATCAGAGAGATCTTGTATCACACGGTGTTGATATACCATCAGTGTCATCAGTTTTGAAAGAATTACTTGGATATAAAACAATGCGATATCCATACCACCCACCCCCAATCGGCCTGAATGCATAGCAAGGAGCGTGTTTACCATACCCAGTAAAACCTGGTAAATTTCTTAAGAATGGCACGGCGTGTCGAAGCGAAATCAGCCTTTTTGGCTACATAGCCTACCAAGATACCTTTACACTACAGCGACACTATGACAGCAAATTAGATGTTGCTCAAAATATAAGCTGCTCATGTACAGTTAAGCTGATACGGGACACATTAACCAATTAGCGATCCGATTCTGGGGTCAAACGGGATCAGCTTTCCTATCTTACAAAGTGGTCAAGTTAACGATCTCAGCCAACTGACATATGCTATTAAAGGAGATAGAGACCTTCGATTGTCAGAATGGAATTATAAATTGAGATTCACTCTCAGTTGTTTGTGGCATGCGTTCGCTGCCGTAGTTGATGTCAAGGAATACTATTCAAAAGACCGCAACAGGTCATGTTCCCCTTCAAAACATACAGAAATATCGATCTACCTTTAGTGGGGTCAAACTTATGATTTCACGTTTTGCCCCTAAACTCACGGTGCAATGTTTCGTTGAACGACCGTTAGTTAGATGATGAAGTCACTACAGTGAAACTGTTGAGACCAACAGATCAATGTAAGATTTGTCGGAAATGCCGTTAACTTTTGGTACAAATTTTGGTTTGATGAACCTGCCCCTTGAGCGTTCGCACAGTGTGCAAAATATTTTCACAGATGTTGATGTAATGAAATTTTCCCATTGTCCGAGATTGTAACCTTCAAACTGTCGGTGTAACACGTATGTCTGAGCGTGGGAGATATACAGTCTGATGTCTGCGGCAATGCGAGACGAGAGACGACTAACCTTGTTCTTGTCCTGATGTCGAGTGGTTCCGAGAAGTTTCGAATGTACGGGCCTCGTACTTCGCTAGAAAACCTCGTCCCGCTTTGATCCCATCCGATTGGAACGTCATCTTCAGTTCATTGTTTAGTGAGAAATATTCCCTTTTGGGACGGTGTATTGCACAAACTCGGTCTATAATGGTAAAATGAGAGTTTGTTAGAAGTGGATCTCACACGATGATAATATTTAACCCTATTTGGCCTGGGCGATTTGGGATGTACCGCAGTCTGTTTGGGGCGGGAAGTGTCTCCCCTCCCCCCATTTTATATATTTTCGCTATCACTAAGGCTAGAGGGCCGAAACTTAGCGCACTATATCTTTGAGTCAAGTTCTATTAGAAGATGTAAAAAAGTCCAAGATGGCCACCATGATGACTTTAACAACAAAAAAATTTGGACGATTTTTGGGTCAGATTTTTCGAATTTTTTTAGGGTTAAATGTATACATTTTTTGAATGCAATGAATAATCTTCATAACAGATATGAATACGTGGAATAAATAACATATATAATTTACTTGATGCACTACCTACTTCATTTAATAATCTCGTATATTGGTAAATCCAGACGAATTGACGCGATTTGATGCGGTACACGAAACTAGAGATTTTAGTGGACAGAGCGACAGGAATTTTTATCTCTTAAGCTGTTAATCTGTCGAGACGCAATATATTTCACAGAGAGTTTACTATTGCATTGATTAATGTTACGTTGTAAATATTTATTTTAGTATTCATTCGAATTATTTTGTGACGGAATGAACATAAGTAGTGTATATAACACATATTCGGTATTATTTCACCCGGATGTAGAGGTCATTTGTGGCGGAAACGTGGCGGGGAGGTCAAGTGCAGTATAGTTCCGGCAGGATCACCAAAAGCTACCTCCAGCACAGGAGAGTTCCAATTGTTGGAGGGAATGTATTCAGAATGTATTCATCCGCGGTGATGCGGTCTGGCAGCGGTTTTGGCGGTGATTCGGTCGCGGAAAAAAGCTTCCGCGGAGAAAAAGTAGTCCCTAGATAAAATGGTCCGATTGGGTCGAGTGAGGTATCAAAGTGAGGCATTCGTGAAGGGGCATCTAATGGGCTGGGTGTGGGGTTGAAATAGCGGCATTCTGCGCATGCGCGGTGGCCCAAGGGTATGGAAATAGACGTTTTGGGATGTAGGGAGCCCCTAATGGTCCAATGGGGTCGAGTGAGGTATCAAAGTGAAGCTTATGTGAAGGGGCATCTAATGGGCTGGGTGTGGGGTTGAAATATCGGCATTCTGCGCATGCGCGATGGCCCAAGGGTATGGAAATAGACGTGTTGGGATGTAGGGGAGTCCCTAATGGGCCGATGGAGTCGAGTGAGGTATCAAAGTGAAGCATTCGTGAAGGGGCATCTGATGGGCTGGGTGCAGGGTTGAAATATCGGCATTCTGCGCATGCGCGGTGGCCAAAGGGTATGGAAATAGACGTTTTGGAGCTAGGGGAGCCCCTAATGGTCCAATGGGGTCGAGTGAGGTATGAAAGTGAAGCATTCGTGAAGGGGCATCTGATGGGTTGGGTGTGCGGTAGGAATATCATTCTGCGCATGCGCAGACGCAATGCGGAGCTCTCGTCCAATCAGAAGCGAGTATTTCAAATCCGTCACAGAGCTCTCAGCCAATCAGAAGCGAGTATTTTGACCCGGTGCATTATGGGCCATATCCAAGATGGCGGCACGTATGTTCAAGATGGCGGCACATCCGGTGTCGAAAACTGGCCATTTCGTCGGGATGTGGTCACCTAGTGTCGAAAACTGGACCTTGTATGGGTCCTGCTAGACGTTTTTGAGCTAGGGGAACCCCTAATGGGTCGATGGAGTTGTATGAGGTATCAAAGTGAAGTATATTTCAAGCATGGGTGGGTGCATGTAAAAATTTTCCTGAAAAAATACGGAACACGGACTTTATCCTAAATTACGTGAAAATGCCTATATGGGGTATGGGGGGGGGTATAGGACCATCCTGGGAAACCCACTTCTCGACATTTGCGGTAGGGTTGTGGGGTCTCCTTTTCTTAGTCTCGTCAAGACAAACATGATAGGAAGTGTCCCGGCACGAATCGGTGAAATTTTTGAAAAAGTACGATATAGCCCCATATAGTCCCATACTGGGGGTAAAGGATCAATGTTTGTCCCCTGGGAAACGTACTTCTGTACATTTGCGGTAGGGTTGTGGGGTCTCGTTTTCCTAGTCTCGTCATTTAGAACATGATAGGAAGTGTCCCGGAGCGAATCGGTGAAATTTTTGAAAAAGTACGATATAGTCCCATATAGACCCATATAGTCCCATACTGGGGATATAGGATCAATGTTTGTCCCCCTGGGAAACGTACTTCTATACATTTGCGGTAGGGTTGTTTGGATTTGGTTTTCACGTCTCGTCATTTAGAACATGATATGAAGTGTCGCGGAGCGAAACGGTGAAATTTTTGGAAAAAGTCACCGAGGCCTGGGTAGGCCCATAGGCCTATACTGCATGGCTATGGGTGTATAGGCCCATACGGGGTGGACGTGTTGGGGTCTAGGTGAGTCCCTAATGATCCGATGGGGTCGAGTGTCTTATTTTGAAGCTTTCGTGGAGGAGCACTTGACTACACTAATGGTTCGTCCGTGTTCAATAGTCTGTGCATGCGCAGCCTGGCCGTAGTATAGAAAGCAGGCATTTTGGGGGGTATGTGGGTGTGTGTTTGGGGGTAGAGATGGGCTATTCACGGTTCGAATGGGTCGTGTGAGGTATCAATGTGAAGCTTGTGTGGGGTAGAGTCAGAATGGCGTGTTTTTAAGTGCAAGTCGCGTCAATCTGCGCATGCGCAGCCTGGCCGTAGTAGAGAAAACAGGCATTTTTGGGGGTATGTGGAAAGGATCCCATCATCAGAATCTGTCCGTCATCTATTTGACCCAGAATCTCTTTCCTCAAGGGAAGGCGTCCAGAGATATTGCCTTGAACTACCAATACTTTGCGTTGTCCTCCAATCTTGGTCCGAATGCGTCGTATGAGGTGTCATATTGTAGCAACGCCCGCCAACGCCAAGCTTAACGCTTCAACGCCCTGGTGAAATAGCTCAGAATTACAAGCGTCTAGGCCGTCATTCATAATCCAGCCGTCGTCCATTAGAGAATATCCGCGTCCATAATCCAAAGACCTATTCCATTTCCACATAACAGTATTAGCACCAAATTCAAAAAGACAAAAGTATACATAAACATAGGCTTGTTTCCTGCAAGAGAGAAGCGATCAACAGTTTTCAATGATGCCGGCAAGACATCATGATGTTCCAAAATATCAAATCCGTATCGCTGATCAGTATTCTTAATCCATAATAGTTCTGATTTTCTAGATATTCCATGGAATTGACACCAATTCATCGAAATGCAGTGACGCCCGTCAACGCCCGTCGTTACGCCTTAACGCTCTTACATAACGCCTTGACGCCATGATATAGACCGGAGAGAGAACAACAACAACAACAACAAGGATGACACATGAGAGAACAACAACAACAAGAAGTTTTTTCATATAGTTTATTTTCCCCAATGTCACATCATACCCACGCTGGGGGAGCCGCGTTGGGTATGTTTACAACTCAAAAAGACTCTTGCCCAATCATATGCCACCATTTGCATGTTTCATATTCGTTCCTGGCCGTTAGATGTATTCTTGTTCAATCAGAAGTCGCCATTTCAGCAAGTTCCATCTTCGGCCATGTTCGCTCTGAACCGTTTATTGTAATCATCGTCGGACAGGCCTGGATATTCTTCGGGCAGCATGTCCTGAAACAGTTGTTTGCGCATTCTGATCGCATTTTCCAGGGCCTCGGTGGGTGGTAGCCCCATAGCCTCTTCCAAGTGACGCTTGGTCTCCATGATGGACCTGTGCGTGGGGTCGCCTTTCATTTCAAGCGGTAGTAAGGTATACTGTTCATAGATCGCCATGGCTGTTTTCCTGATGCGGGGGCGCATTTGGGTGTACGTCTGTTGTAAATTATCCTCTCCGGCGTCCTCGATCGCTGCAGCGTACGTATTGATAGCTGCTGTCACAATACGATCCCAGAAGGTAGGTTCTGCCTCACTTTCCACGGACGTAGGCTGACTATCTGAGGTCAAGCTCTCCGTATCACTAGATAGACTCTCAGCAATCTCTGTTTCGGTATCAGTCGATACACTCTCAGCAGTCTCTGTATCAGCATCCGCCTCAACGGACTCCTCGGAGTTTTCAATCCCATGTATATTTTTCTGGTGTCGCATCATATCGTAATGTCTGGTGAACGTGCGTTCGCACTCAGAGCAAGTATAAGCCATGTTGACGGTTGAACGTCGACTGTGCGTGTTTTTGGAAATACGCTCGCTTTTATAGACAGTAACGCCCATCAACGCTTAGCTTAACGCTTCAACGCCCTGGTGAATTAGCTCAGAAGCTCTGATTTCCATGGAATTGACACCAATTCATCGAAATGCAGTGACGCCCGTCAACGTCCGTCGTTACGCCTTAACGCCCGTCTCAATGCCTTATCACACTTTCTTAATGCTTTAACGTCGTTTAATGATGCGTTCGAACAAATGTTTCTTTTGTGCTATTGCTCTGACATACGCCGCTTTCCAGTTCATGCCCGAGGTTTTCAACATCGACGCTGTTCTTTCAATTTCCATATGGACTGGGTCCTTATCCAACAATTTCATATGGGTCAGTAAGTCGGCATACCGCTGACGTAAAGCCCGTCGTAGTCTGGGTGCCAATCTGTTATGGGCTAAAATTGCGGCTTCCTCTTTCGAATACCCTTTGCGTTGAAACTTGTTTTCTGTGACCTCCAACATCTCGCCCATCTCGGTGTCCATACTTTCTTCGAACAAATCCTTCCATAGCCTCGAGTTCACATTATGTTCTTCAACCTCGGGTTGGTCCTTCACGGTTGGGTGATATTCCGGGACTGTTGGTATGAAGAAGGCCCGCTGTACGGGGGTGGGTTGCTGCTTCACCAAATCTGCACTCGGTGGATGGTGTAGGGGCTGTGGTGATCCCTCGCCGGGTAGCAGGTGGGTCGTCAGCCGGCTATCTTCGGGGGTATGGGCTTTTAAATCTACGAACAGGTAGCCGTACGGACGACTTGTCGCTTCTTGAAACGCCTGCATGAAATGGTCGATGTTCTGAGGATAAATTCGACTACCAAACACACGAATTTGTGCTCTGTCGATGGGGTTGGAGAACAACACAAAGTATTGGCAGTTCAAGGCAGTATCTCTGGACGCCTTCCCTTGAGGAAAGAGATTCTGGGCCAAATAGATGACGGACAGATTGCGATGATGGGACCCTTTGGAGAATAGGTCGGCGATTTTCGAATTGTCCTTGGCCGCACACATCAGATCATCTAGCACTACCACGTTGGTCTGCTCGGGGTCAAAGTAATACGGTTCGTCTATGTCATGAGGAATCCCTGGGACGAAACTCACATTCTGTAATCGCGTAGTTTCGTAGGCGGGCTGCCATTGGCTATAACACCAAACAACACGTGTCGGAGCTGGGGTTGCCACACCTTCCTCTAAGAACTTCATTACCCAGGACGTCTTTCCACATGCCGTAGGGCCGCTCACCGTCATCGTATAGGGATGCTCTACTGCACTTGTTGGACATATAGCGGGACTCGGCGGTGTCTCTTGGTTGTGTTTGCCTTGAATGTGCCTGAGCATACTATCGCGACGAGAGAAGGTTCTCTGACAGAACGTACACGTACACGACATGTTGATCTGTCGACCAATACATAAGGACTGATGAGGGACACATGTTCATTCTTATATGTACAGACACCACCACCAACACCACCACCACACACTACCACACACACACACACACACACCCACCACCACCACCACCACCACCACCGCCACCACCGGGCGTTGACGGGTGTCAACGCCCGGTGGTGGTGGTGGGAACTCCCGTGTGGCAGAGCTCTTGGATCGGAGCTCTTGGAGCTCAAAGCCTGTGGAGCTCAGATCTCGGAAGTGACATTTGCATACGACCACTGTGAGGTCACTTCCGCTTCCGTTCACGTGACTGGAACTGACCTTTGACCCCGGCGCGCGCGGTGTAAAGGTTTCCACCGCGGTGGAAACCTTTGCGCGTCGGGGTCAACGGCGAGGGATCACCACAACCCCTACACCATCCACCGAGTGCACATTTGGTGAAGCAGCAACCCACCCCCGTACAGCGGGCCTTCTTCATACCAACAGTCCCGGAATATCACCCAACCGTGAAGGACCAACCCGAGGTTGAAGAACATAATGTGAACTCGAGGCTATGGAAGGATTTGTTCGAAGAAAGTATGGACACCGAGATGGGCGAGATGTTGGAGGTCACAGAAAACAAGTTTCAACGCAAAGGGTATTCGAAAGAGGAAGCCGCAATTTTAGCCCATAACAGATTGGCACCCAGACTACGACGGGCTTTACGTCAGCGGTATGCCGACTTACTGACCCATATGAAATTGTTGGATAAGGACCCAGTCCATATGGAAATTGAAAGAACAGCGTCGATGTTGAAAACCTCGGGCATGAACTGGAAAGCGGCGTATGTCAGAGCAATAGCACAAAAGAAACATTTGTTCGAACGCATCATTAAACGACGTTAAAGCATTAAGAAAGTGTGATAAGGCGTTGAGACGGGCGTTAAGGCGTAACGACGGGCGTTGACGGGCGTCACTGCATTTCGATGAATTGGTGTCAATTCCATGGAAATCAGAGCTTCTGAGCTAATTCACCAGGGCGTTGAAGCGTTAAGCTAAGCGTTGATGGGCGTTACTGTCTATAAAAGCGAGCGTATTTCCAAAAACACGCACAGTCGACGTTCAACCGTCAACATGGCTTATACTTGCTCTGAGTGCGAACGCACGTTCACCAGACATTACGATATGATGCGACACCAGAAAAAGATACATGGGATTGAAGACTCCGAGGAGTCCGTTGAAGCGGATGCTGATACAGAGACTGCTGAGAGTGTATCGACTGATACCGAAACAGAGATTGCTGAGAGTCTATCTAGTGATACGGAGAGCTTGACCTCAGATAGTCAGCCTACGTCCGTGGAAAGCGAGGCAGAACCTACCTTCTGGGATCGTATTGTGACAGCAGCTATCAATACGTACGCTGCAGCGATCGAGGACGCCGGAGAGGATAATTTACAACAGACGTACACCCAAATGCGCCCCCGCATCAGGAAAACAGCCATGGCGATCTATGAACAGTATACCTTACTACCGCTTGAAATGAAAGGCGACCCCACGCACAGGTCCATCATGAAGACCAAGCGTCACTTGGAAGAGGCTATGGGGCTACCACCCACCGAGGCCCTGGAAAATGCGATCAGAATGCGCAAACAACTGTTTCAGGACATGCTGCCCGAAGAATATCCAGGCCTGTCCGACGATGATTAGAATAAACGGTTCAGAGCGAACATGGCCGAAGATGGAACTTGCTGAAATGGCGACTTCTGATTGGACAAGAATACATCTAACGGCCAGGAACGAATATGAAACATGCAAATGGTGGCATATGATTGGGCAAGAGTCTTTTTGAGTTGTAAACATACCCAACGCGGCTCCCCCAGCGTGGGTATGATGTGACATTGGGGAAAATAAACTATATGAAAAAACTTCTTGTTGTTGTTGTTCTCTCATGTGTCATCCTTGTTGTTGTTGTTGTTCTCTCTCCGGTCTGTATCATGGCGTCAAGACGTTATGTAAGAGCGTTAAGGCGTAACGACGGGCGTTGACGGGCGTCACTGCATTTCGATGAATTGGTGTCAATTCCATGGAATATCTAGAAAATCAGAACTTCTGAGCTATTTCACCAGGGCGTTGAAGCGTTAAGCTTGGCGTTGGCGGGCGTTGCTACAATATGACACCTCATACGACGCATTCGGACCAAGATTGGAGAACAACACAAAGTATTGGTAGTTCAAGGCAATATCTCTGGACGCCTTCCCTTGAGGAAAGAGATTCTGGGTCAAATAGATGACGGACAGATTCTGATGATGGGATCCTTTCCACATACCCCCAAAAATGCCTGTTTTCTCTACTACGGCCAGGCTGTGCATGCGCAGATTGACGCGACTTGCACTTAAAAACACGCCATTCTGACTCTACCCCACACAAGCTTCACATTGATACCTCACACGACCCATTCGAACCGTGAATAGCCCATCTCTACCCCCAAACACACACCCACATACCCCCAAAATGCCTGCTTTCTATACTACGGCCAGGCTGCGCATGCGCAGACTATTGAACACGGACGAACCATTAGTGTAAGACTAATTAGTAAGACCTCACTCGACCCCATCGGATCATTAGGGACTCACCTAGACCCCAACACGTCCACCCCGTATGGGCCTATACACCCATAGCCATGCAGTATAGGCCTATGGGCCTACCCAGGCCTCGGTGACTTTTTCCAAAAATTTCACCGTTTCGCTCCGCGACACTTCCTATCATGTTCTAAATGACGAGACGTGAAAAACAAATCCAAACAACCCTACCGCAAATGTATAGAAGGACGTTTCCCAGGGGGACAAACATTGATCCTATACCTCCAGTATGGGACTATATGGGTCTATATGGGGCTATATCGTACTTTTTCAAAAATTTCACCGATTCGTTCCGGGACACTTCCTATCATGTTCTAAATGACGAGACGTGAAAAACAAATCCAAACAACCCTGCCGCAAATGTATAGAAGTACGTTTCCCAAGGGGACAAACATTGATCCTATACCCCCAGTATGGGACTATATGGGTCTATATGGGTCTCGGTGACTTTTTTCAAAAATTTCACCGATTCGCTCCGGGACACTTCCTATCATGCAAGAAATAAGCAAACATCGAGAAGATTCCATGTAGGTATATTACAGAAGAATGAACAAACGTTTACTTTCGAGATCTGACTGGATACGGTACCCAAAATGGCGGCCTGGCTCGATTCGCCAAACAACAATGACAGACTACGGTACGTGAGTACTTTATACAAAATATGAAGCTCAAAACTGTCGAAATAATGTATTGCCGATCATTGCTGCTTGTATGGCTATTGACAATTATAGTATGCAGGTCGATGCATGTATTTGGATAAAATGATCGTCTTGTAGATATCCATGTTGTTGTTGCACTTATAAACATAGTATTTCGTAGTAAAACCTTATCAATGAAAAAAATAGTTCAGTGACGTCACGACCAGCGTAGTAATTTTTTTTCTCACGTTACATGTATTATCCAATCAGCCTGTTTGAAAGTGTTATTTCACTAGTTACATACGATATTTACGTCATGGCTTTATGTCACTGAATAACAACACAGTTATGTGATAAATGTATTTATGCCATACGTGTTTTCCCCTTATACATGTAGGTGGTTCGTCAGTGGCATATAACTGATAGGCATGTAGACAAAAAGTAACTAATGGTTCCACTAAGTACACGAAATGTAGCAGAGATCAGAAAGCATGCCATACTGAAGGTATATGTACATTGCTTTTGGTTATAAAGTGATGACAATGTGTATAAGTATTTACAATAATGTAGAAGTAAATTGAATGACAGAATTTTATGTATGTTATATCGACAGTGAAAGACCTGATACAAACAGAGAGCCATTTATACAATCTAGCATTTAATCAAGCTATTACCAGATTACAATGTGTCAATTTCGAGCAGGGAACTTACGACTGCAGATACACATTGAAGGGTTTAGTAATGTAGAATTTGTAACTTAAATTACAAGCGTCTAGTCCGTCATTCATAATTCAGCCGACGTCCATTAAAGAATATTCGCGTCCATAATCCAAAGACCTATTCCATCTTCCATATAACAGTATTAGCAGCAAATTCAAACGGACAATTTAAATGTCACAGGTGACGAGTTTAATTACTTGCTGGTATGCTCATACTTTAGCATGGTGCGAGAGGAATTGTTACTACGAAATTAGGTCGATACTTCATGTAGGAAGCTATTGTCTGGGTCTTTGTGTCGCTGAAAAGGCACAAGTCTAGACACATTGTTGTCCCCAGACTTGGCTATTGTATGCATTGTCTCGTGAATCTTACATGGAGTTTAAACCCAAAATTATTGGAATAATCAGATATATTCAGCATATCATGTTCAGTATGTAGTAAAAAGAAATCTTGACAAAATCAACATGTCGATTGCGTTAGAAGAGAGCAACAACAGGAACATAATTTACCAGAATCGGCATCTGGGGAGAAGGAGTTTGTTATCATGACGATATCATTCTCTATACAGCCATCATCCCCGTTCGACAGTTCAAACTGCTGGAAAACCAAAGCCACATAGTGTATCGTGTCAGTGGTGATTAACCAGGATACCATGACATATGGTGGATACGTCAACGGGTGTAAAGGTGAGACGATGTATCCACAGCCATCGACAGGGGACCGACAGACAAAAGTGGCGCGTCGGCGGTTAGTTCCGAAACCACATCCTATACAGTCTGCAAATATTGAATAATATAATAGTAATATGAATAAATCAGAGCAATTGATTCCAAGGCAATTTTGTGTGTGAGAGGCATCAAGGAGTTTCGCTGGCCTAAAAATACTTTCAAACTAGGAAGGTAACAGGGATTAGCATGTCACGAAATGCGTATATAGGTTATTTACTCCTATTATACTATTATATTTACTATTATACGAATATATTTGTTCTGCGATGTTTGGGGTGCCAGATACCTGATTCGTTGTACGTAAGATTGAAGTATCTGTCTCCCTCTATAACAGGACCAGCGTTGTAAAAGACCGTCATGGAGCTACCGGATGAAATTATGGTGGGAAAGACAGTTCCACAGTATCTCCCGATCAGCTTGGATGGAAGAGCTTCCATGCCTTCGTAGATTTCAACATAGTCTAGGGCACAAGGTTCCCAGTTTCCGTCTTGTAACTTTGACGAGATAAGAAAACTCTTTATATCCGCATCACCTGGCGCAAACAATTTCACAGCCTTTTCATGATCTCGCGACTTGATATGCCACATACATTGGTGGTTATCCGGGTGTCTGTCTGGATAATTAAGGGAATAAATATGTCCACTTCCGCCCTGGATACCAGATGATCCACATGCTGATCCATCTACACAATTACCACCAAGCCCACAATCTACAATGAGAAACGGTTGTCCGTGTCAGAAACTTGGGTTCCGATCACTGGACCACAAAGATTTTCTCGTGCAGCAAATGCCTTCCATGTGATGATACTCAGTTTTTACTGCACTACATGCAGTATCGTGGTTTAACACATGCTAAATGGTGGTTCAAAGACAGAAGTGTAATCGTCAACATAATTTTAAGTCTTTTCGATTGGTGCCGTCACGTCACAGTCACGAGTCACAGCTCACGAGTCACGGTTTCAAAATGAGTTCTAGCTGGAAGATTATATTGAGATGAGTAGTATATAGCCGGGATTTCAAGCCATATTTGGACGAGTGCGCAGGTGTTTTTGCGCAGGTATGACGTCACTTCCGGTTTATGCGGAGGTCATGGGGAGGTGTGCGCAGGAGTGTTCTGCGCAAGTATGACGTCACTTTCGGTCTGCGTGAATCGGGCGTGACGTTGCGGATGTATTCCTCCGCGATGATGCGGTCTGGCGGTGCTGCGGTCTGCCTCCGCGGGTGCGCGGTTGTTAGTGAGAATGTTCGGCAATCTTCAGGGCGAGAGGGGCCCCTAGTGGACCGATTGGGTCGAGTGAGGTGTCAAAGTGAAGCGCTCCTCCAGGGCTATCCAGTCATGGGTAAATGCATGTAAAATGAGGATTTGTCTCGAAAATAATAAAAGCGGAACACGGACTTTATCTCTACAACAGGGGAAAACTATCAACCCTATCCCAAAGGGCTAATATCGGTCCCTGGCTTATCGGGGCCTGCTGAGAGAGCTAGAGTGGGGAAGTGGGTGTATGTAACTTTAGGATTTGTCCCGAAAATATAAAAAGCGGAACACGGACTTTACCCCTACAATAGAGGAAAATCCCTATCAAGCCTATCCCAAAGGGCTAATATCGGTCCCTGGCTTATCGGGGCCTGCTGAGAAAGGTAGGGTGGGGAGTGGGTGTATGTAAATTTAGGATTTGTCCGAAAATATAAAACGCGGAACACGGACTTTATCCCTACAATAGAGGAAAACGCTTATGAAACCTATCCCAAAGGGCTAATACGGTCCCCGGGCTTATCGGGGTCTGGGTGCATGGGTGGGTGCATGTAAAATGAGGATTTGTCCCGAAAATATAAAAAGCGGAACACGGACTTTACCCCTACAATGGGGGAAAACTCCTATCAACCTTATCCCAAAGGGCGAATATCGGTCCCCCGGGCTTATCGGGGCCTGCTGAGAGAGGCGGGATGGGTGTATGTAAAATGAGGATTTGTCCCCCGAAAATATAAAAAGCGGAACACAGACTTTACCCCTAAAATAGGGGAAAACTCCTATCAACCCTGTCTAGTGGGGGCTAATATCGATCTCCGGGCTTATCGGGGCCTGGGTGGGTGGATGTAAAATTAGGGTACTCATCTTACATCCGGGGTTTTTCCATGTAGGTTACTGCGCAGGTCACGTGGTTTGGTGGGTCTGCGCACGTGTGTGACGTCACTTCCGGTTTTCAGAATGACCAAAAGAACTACTTTCGAACACAGAAGAGTTCCAATGTTTACTTAGACCTTAGACGTATGGAATGCATGTACTGGAACGTCCGGGACCTCTTCAACATGCGGGTTTCAACATCCGGGTACTCCGGTCGCGCGCGGGTTAAAGGGAAGTTTCGGAAGTGTACAAGGGCACTATATCACATCGGGGTATATATTTCATCCAAGTATAGCGGATAGCGGTTGTCGTGAATAACAACAAGTTCAGCAATATTTATACAGTTTATTATCCCTAATGTTACATCATAGCCAGGCTGGGGGAGCCGCCCTGTGTATGTTTAGTATGTTCACAGCAAAACAAATTGAAATATCAAACACCATGTTTTATTGTTTAACGCAACGTCACATTAGGTACAAGTATTTACTGAGCTCAAATCAACGATCAGCATGTAGACATAGAGAGTATATACGGCATGTTATGCTATTCATCAGTGCAAGGGTGACGCATTCGGCCGATGGGGGTGGTCGGTCAGCTTGGTAACGAAAAACGTGACATTGGTCACCCTCTCTACGACCCATTGTGTGTTTGGGCGTTGACGTTGTGCCCATCTCAAGGGATCCACGGTGTCCAGTTTCTCCAGCATCGTCTCCAGCGACGCCTGGTTACTGATGGTGAACGGCTGGTCAAGCACATGGCTGTTATTACTGGTATAATAATATCGTAACTGGTCCGTCTCTTTGTGAGGTAAGATGTACCCGAAAGCGACATTCAATTTAAAGACCGTAGCTTGGTCATTGAAGATGGCTTCCACGTACCTGCGTAGACGGGAGAGGTCGGTTAGTGGGAAATTGTAGATATCTTGAATACGGCGATGACGGTGGAAGCAGTGCCGTATCATGGGCCATTGGCGCCGATAGATGTCACTCACTGGATGGGCGTCCTGTAACAGATCGCTAGGAACATCCACTGCATCTTCCAGAAAATGTTCGATGTCGGTGCTGTCTTAACTGACTGGGTCGTTTGAAGAGTTGACCACAATCGTTACATTGTTCCGTCGCGCCCTCGTCGAATGAGCCTTCGTGGCGCAGTAAATGATCCTCCCGATTGAATGACCGTGCGCAGGTTATACAAGTATACCGTGCATCGTTGTGAGGTGGAGGCCCTGTGGCGTCGTAAATTATCTAGACGAAACTGCTTCTGGCAAGTTGTGCAAGTGAACAGCTTGGTGGGTGACAGAGTGTCGGCTGAAACGGCCAGGCCGCTTCCCTTCTAGAGCACGCTTGCTGGCGATCTATTTTTAGCACACTCAGTTCATCTACCTCCAACTCGAGGACCGAGATGTACTGAACGACTGAGCCGAATTGCGCGCGTGTGTGTGTGTGTGTGTGTGTGTGTCTGTGAGTGTGTGTGTGTGGGCTGTGGATTTTACATCCGGGACCTTGTCAACATCCGGGTTTCCCAGTGGGTTTTTCCCGTCGTTCCTCAGTCTATAAAACACGCCCCTCTGGATCCCACACCCCCATTCCTGCGGTTGCAGAGACATGACGGACACCAATCCCTATGCGACTCGCATTTTACAGCATGTGACCGTGGTTAATTCACTCACGGGTTACCGAGCAGTGGTTCGGTCCATGTTTGGAGATGGCGACGACAACGTGGGGCGACGCCAGATCCTGAAAGAGTTTCACAGAAGCGGTCCTCGACAGAGTGGACTCGATGGAGATGCGTGCTGGCACTCACCACTACTGGACTATGACAGCCATCCTTGATGCCCGGGCTATGGACCACGAGCGCTTACGCCGAAACCAGCGACGGCTCGTTGGCCTAGTAATGGTCTTTGCCCTATTGATCCTGACGCTGTGGCAATGACAGCGACAGAAAAAGACTCTTCAGAGCCTCCACAGATGCGATTATGTGCAGCCGATATATACGAAGGTCAGTCACAGTGTGCCTCATTCACCGTTCGTCATTGGATCAACCATGTCACCGAGGGACCTGACTATAAATACGAGAGACAGTCAGAGTGTGTGTCATTCACCCTTCGTCATTGGATCAACCATGTCACCAGTCCTACGAGCTATCCTGCCCCTTACAACCCGGGTGGGGTTACACGTCTATGAGGATAAAGTCACCATCGTTGAAGACCGTGGATATGTTTGCTGGTTACGCTACACTGTGACGGCCGGAACAAATTTAAACGGGTGAAATCTCATCCACATAGACAATGTCAACTACGTACACCGTGGACCCTTCTTCCCACGCCTGGGCCGTTACCAAGACGCTACGCGAGGCTTCACCCTAGACAGCCTTCGAGAAAGTGGTGCCTATTGTGGACCAGCTGTTTACACCGGACGAGCGAGCAGCTGTTCAGTTGGAGTGGACTCGTGCCCTGAGCAATGAAGCGGAGGCAGAAGACGATGCCATTGATTATCCGGCTAGACTCAGTCAGCCCAGTGACATCACCACCCGACCCTTTGATCTCACGTCATAAACTTTTTCTCTCTATAAATACGAGAGACAGTCAAATCTGGTACCATTCACGTACTGACCACGACGGAGCATATAAGACAGGCGTATCTCAGCTTGACCCCCGAGGTCTTCCTGTACGTCTATGCGGATACGGTCGATATCATGGAGGAGGTGTGAGACATCTGTGATGCAGACCCTACACAACCGTGCCCGGCTAACGTTCGTCTGTTCCGGGAGGGCTGGACCAAATTCAAACGGGTGTTGTCTGGTGAACTGGACGGCGACCTCATAGACGCGGCCCCTTCTTTGCTCAATTGGCTGGGCTAGATGTTGGTACAGTGCATTTTACCCTTCACCCTGTTCTATGGTCTGCATTGAAAGATGCCGTGGCAGATGTGGATCAAGTGCTTACGGAGGAAAAGCGGTCATCAGACGAGTTGGACTGGTCATTTACCATGGACAATGTGCTGGCAGAAGCCAAAGAAGAAAATCAGAAAGAAACTCCGGCCCAAGATATACCTGTTATAAATAAACGATAGAGCCAGGGTCCATCATCATTTGTCACCATGAAGAGCTGGGAGAAGGTGTTGGATAATTTATACTACAGTCCCGACAGTCCGGCGGCATATAGTGCATTGTCGGCTCTCTATCGAGCGGCCAAACTCCAGGGGATGCAACGTGCCCAAGTCCGAGATTGGTTAAAAAAACAAGACAACTATACCTTACATCGATCTGTCCGTCACCATTTTCTACGGAACCGGTTCATCGTGGGAGGACTAGATGCCCAATGGCAAGCGGATTTGGTCGATATGAGCGCCTTTGCCGAACACAACGATGGGAATCGGTATATCTTGACGTGCATCGATATCCTGTCGAAGTATGCGTGGGTGGTACCCATCCGGACGAAAACGGGGGCGAATCTCATAGCGGCGTTCAAGGGCATTTTCAAGACCGGGCGCATACCCTTGTATTTGCAAACCGGCGAAGGCACGGAATTCTTCAACACACCGTTCCAACAGTTTCTGAAAGCCCAGAAGGTGTTTTTCTTCCATACGTACAACGAGACCAAGCCTTCCGTGGTGGAAAGGTTCAACAGGACATTCAAAGGTCGCATGTATAAATATTTACCTATAAGAATACAAGGCGGTACATCGATGTTCTTCCGAAACTTTTAAGTGGTTACAATCGAGCCTATCACCGGAGTATAGAGAGAGCCCCCATTACCGTGAACCAACGCAATGATGCCCAGTCCAGCGTGTCTTGTACCCCAGGCAATCGCAGCGAACGCCGAAGGAGGTGTTCAAGATCAGTAAAGTCAAATGTCAATTTGGGAAAAGTTACTTGCCCAACTGGAACGATGAGTACTTCCTGATTAAACAGCGCTTACCCCGACAACAGCGAGTCTATGAACTGGAAGATCTTCAAGGGGAACCGTTGCTAGGGACGTTTTACGAGATGGAAGTAGAGCCTGTCGTAAAAACAAAGCAAGACTACTACACGGTGGAGCAGATTTTGAAAACGGAACGTCGACGTGGCTAACTGTTTCATTTCGTCAAATAGCAAGGCTGGCTCAGTTCCTTTAATTCCTGAGTCGCGGCCAACCAGGTGAAACGACTATAAAACCAGACACCAGCGCCGTCATCCTTCATTCCACGTTCAACCACAGTGCTATGGACAAACAGTAGCTGCCTCTGAACACAGCGTCTCCAAAACGCGCAAAGCGCAAGTGGGCTTTGTGGTGATATTGCTAACCCTGCTGAGTGTGTTGTACGGAGGTGTGTTTTGCGACGTAGCCTATCTCAGCACTCTACTTAATCAACCTAGAACTCCAGCTGTGAGCGGCAGTCAAACCAGTCTACAGACCTTCTCTACACCAGTCAACTCCGTGATCGAAACGAGCCCAGTCATCACCACCACGCCACGTGTACAAGTGACATCGAGCTCCACACCGAGTATACAGTCCACATCGAGCTCAACACCAAGTACACCCACTACGTCTCAAACCCCACCTGATTTCATCACTCACATTGAACGCTCATCGACAACGGCGATCGACGTTGTTGTTGTACCCATCACCATCCCGGTTCACTTGTACCAAATTTACAAGAGCGGGTTACCACGACAGCGGATAAACCCCCAACCATGGACCCTCGGTGGAAGCATCAATTGCGTCATCGCAGGACCGACGGGCTCCGGCAAAACGCACTTCGTCAGGAAGTTCCTTCAACACGCCGACAGCATGATCACCCCATCCACTGCCCGAGTCGTGTGGTGTTATGGAGAATGGCAGGCAGCGTATGCAGCAATGCCCCACATCACGTTCGTGGAAGGCTTACCCAACCTGGCCGATTTGGAACCCGACACCTTGGTGGTTCTGGATGATCTCATGGCGGAGACGGATGCACGGGTCACCCAACTCTTTACCAAAGGCAGCCATCATCGACGGCTCAGCATCATATACATTGTGCAGAATCTGTTCAGTAAAAACAAAGAACATCGGAACATCAGCTTAAATGCCCACTACCTGGTGGTCTTCAAAACCCCGAGAGATACCACTCAACTGCTGCACCTGGCGAGACAGATATATCCCGGCCGCACACCGTTTGCGTTGGAAGCCTTTAAAGATGCCACAACCCCTCAGCACGGGTATATGCTCTTCGACCTCAAGCAAGCCACCCCCGATCACCTTCGACTACGGACCGGCATCTTTCCCGGAGAGACCCACCACGTGTACATGCAAAAATAATGTTCGATATTCAGGAGATAGCCCGCAAAAGGATAAAAAGAGCAGAGTTGTGGGTTCTAGCATTAGTTGTACATGATGTCTGCGCGAGTACGGAAGCACGCTCCGACGCTCCGTGTATTGAAGACGGCCCCACCCGAGTTGGTTCGAACCATTGTACGCGGTGCGGACCCTGACCTTGTACGCTGTCTGTGCGAGATCGGGTACAACCTGTTAAAAGGCAACGCACCACTGACTCCGGCTCAGAAGACCAAGTTGGCCAAGCATAAGACAGGTCTCCGAACCCTAGTCCACAAGCGGGTCCCTCAAACACAAAAGAAAAAAGGTGTGACAGAAAGGCGGCTTTCTCGGGGCCATCTTAGCACCGTTGGCCGCTTCCGTGTTGGGTCCAGTATTGGGTGGACTCTTCGGCCGACAATGAACCACACGAAAAAAATGGTCCTCGTCGAACCACGGTTCCTTCAAAACCTCCAATCGGCCTATCCTGTCCCACCTACGGTGAAGACCATAAACACGCTCTATGAAGAGATGCAACAGATCTTACAAAGACCGGGGTTAAGCGACAGTGAGAAAGTACAACGGTACAATGAGACGCTTCAACGGTACATTACGTTCATGGACCAATACAAAACCCTCTCTACCCCAGCACCACCACGACCACCACCACGTGACACAACGCCGACCTCAGCACTGCTCCAACAGCCGCCATTACCAGGGGTACCACCCACAGCCCCACAGTGGGTCGAAGACGAAGCCCTGAAGAGTGTACCTGCATCGTTCAAGAAACAAGCTGGCCTAATATTGCAACGGATGAAACAGAATCCTAACATGACTTGGAATAATAAAGGTGAACTACTGGAACAGAATAAGGTGGTCCCGGTAACCACATGGCGGATTTTGTGAATGAGCTGATGCGTCAACGCAGGTCGCCCGCGGATGCTCGAGGATGGGAGGTCTTCGCTCAAGGCTTGAAAGACATGCATGTACCACAGGAATTGGTGGGGAACCCCTAGCGCTGGGCCTGGATGCAGCGTGACTCACCGAGTCATGCACAGCGAAAGACTCTACACACTTGGGAAGCCGAGTGGGAACCGGAGTCACCCCCCAAAACACCACAACGGCGGGCACGTACTTTTTCACCCCTTTTACCACGCCACCCCGTGAAACTACGTCCATCAAGATCTATGACACGTAGCATCCAACGACGATCACGACAACAGGAACAAGTGCCCAAGGGTTGATACAACTATTAAAACCAACAGCAGCAGCAGAAAAGCTCAGTCGCCATGTTTTACCTCACCCTACCCAGCAACAGGTCACTGGATGTGTTTCCAGACAACGCCTTGGCCAAGTACGTGACCCAGTTACCGCAACCGTTGCATTTACCTGGACGATGGAATGAGGACTCGTGGATATCCAATACCCTTACTCGTGGTACAACGTGCGAGCCAATGAAGTGTGGTACGAGGTGACCTACGAAAACACCCGACTCACTCTCCCCGAAGGCCAATACGATACCCCCAAGGAGTTCATACAGGGGCTGACAAGACTGTTGCATTATAAGTCTCTACGGGAGGCCACGAATACTTCAAAACCCATAAAAACCTTTCCCTTCAAGAATCACATGGACTTCGATTACAACGCACACGACGACAAGGCACAGCTCATCCTCACCGCCAACGTGAGTGTCGTACTGAGTCCTATCCTACAGCAAATGCTGGGTCTCGCTTACCCGACCTACATGGGTCCATCCGAGGACCATGGCCAGATCCCGATGGATATGAAGTTGGGTATGTACGGACTCTACATCTACTCGGACGTGGTCGACAACCACATCGTGGGCGATATCAACACATCTCTGTTACGGGTGGTTCCATTAAAAAGCTGTATGGAGATCAAGTCACCCACAGTTTCACCCACATGCTCTACCTACCCGTCCGACAAACCGACATCAACACTATCACGGTGGATATAAGAGATGACACGGGACGCCGGTCGCATTCCAACGAGGGAAAGTGGTGTTGACACTTCATTTCCGACAAGCACGTTCTCCCAACTGTGTATAATGAAAGTACCTTACAAGTGCGATGCACGCAGCTATATGGACTATTATGCCCAACAGGCCGGGGGTGGCCTTCCGGTCTTTAGCGGTGCACGCATGCAACGAGGACATGGGCTGTGGAACATACTCGGGAGCATCGTCAAATCGTTCTTACCCTTGGTGACGCGTGGGGTAAAAGCAATCGGCAAACAAGCGGTACGCAGTGAACTGCAAGTGGCCGGTGATGTCTTGGGGGATACGGCACCCAAAGAGGCACTGGAACGACGGACCAAAGAAGCGGGAGGTGTGTTGGTCGCCAAAGCACAACGCACCGTAGGGAATAAAATACCTGCACCACCGAGACCACGCACCAGTCGACGACCGACCCAGCGACGACGCACATCGAAGACCCACGATATCTTTTCTTAAAACATGTCCTTAATCCACGCAGAGTCCTGCCTCTCCACCAATAGGGAATTCGATTTGTGAACCGTCCCGCCCACACAGACCAGTGCCGAAGAAGGATTATGGGTGGAGCATCTCCCGCTCTCCAGCATCAACGAAACAGGGTCCATCGAGTTCACCATCAGTAATGCAGATACGGCCTATGTGAATTTAGCCCATACGTACTTGTATGTGAAAGCCAAGGTCGTCAATGGGGATGGCTCCAGAATCGTCGACAATGCCACGGTGGGCCCGACGAATCTCTGGCTGCACTCGATGTTTCAACAGGTGGATATTTTTATCAGCGACAAACTCATCAGTGACTCGACCAACACGTACCCCTATCGAGCCTACATCGAGAGGCTGTTGTCGTATGGACGAGGCGAAAAATCTCAGCTGACAGCCGCTTTATTCTACCAGGACACAGCCGAGCACATGGGCACAGTGAACAATGCGGAATATAACAAACGGAAGGCGTTCACCGTGAACGGCGCCTCGGTGTATTTCATGGGTCGACTGCACGCAGACATTTTCATGCAAGACCGGTACCTCTTGAACAAGATCCCCATCAAAATCCGACTGATACGGGCGCCTCCGACCTTCGCCTTGATGGCCACTGACGTAGAGGGGCATGTAGCCGACTATAAGATCGTCATCCAAGACGCAGTTCTGTATGTCCGAAAAGTGAAATCGAATCCAGCCGTTCAATTGGGGCATCTGAAAGCCTTGGAAACAAAACCAGCCCAGTACCCTATCCGACGTATGCAAACCAAAGTATTCTCTGTGCCTGCTGGAAATATGAGCCCCAACAAGTAAAACCTGTTCATGGGAGAACTACCCAAGCGATTGATCCTGGCCTGTGCGGAAAATACCAGTTTCAGCGGAGCCTACCCAGAGAATCCGTTTGACTTTAAACCTTTCGGCATCAATTTTGTGGCCCTGCATGTGGACGGACAACAGGTCCCAGCCACGGCCTTAACACCGAAATTTGGACTCATGCGAGCCTACCAGAGCCTGTTTACAGCCACCGGTCAAATCAACCAGGACGAAGGGAATTTGATCAGTCGGGAGGACTACGCGAACGGATACACGTTGTTCTGTTTCGATTTGACTTCCACCTTAGAGAACGATCATCAGCTGGCCCTCGCCAAGCAAGGCAATTTACGGTTGGAAATCCACTTTGCACGAGCCCTCCGGACCACCGTCAATGTGATCTGCTGCGCCGAGATTGACAACATCATTCAAGTGGACAAGGCGCGCAACGTCCTGTGTGACTTTGCCACCTAACATGGATACAGACCAGATAACCACCGTGCTGGAGAATGACCCAGGAACACGTATGGTCTTTCAAGGGGTGTTCACCCGAGATGTGTTCCCATTAGACAGTGTGTATCCTGCTGCTTACGTTCTCAACACGGGCCCGATGGATCGGCCCGGTGAACATTGGGTGGCCGTGTACTTGACAGAACAGCAGGGCGAATACTTTGACCCGTACGGCCTGCCACCCCTCCATCCCGATTTAACTGACTTCATGGATCAAGGCACAGAGACGTGGTGTTGTAACAGTCAAACGTTGCAAAGCCTGACCAGTAGCGTGTGCGGACAATATTGCTTGTTTTACCTGTACCATCGATGCCGGGGAAGAACCTTATCTACCATCGTACAGATGTTTGACGAGTACCCCAAGGCCGAGGACCGAGATTTACTCGTATATGACTGGGCCATCCATAGTTTCAATGTACAAGCCCCGTTCTGGGCTTAAGTTTTTTCGCGTAAAGCCCCCTGTTCTGGGTTTAAGTTCTATCGATTTCAATGTACAATCCCCCTGTTCTGGGCTTAAGTTCTATCGATTTCAGTGTACAAGCCCCCTGTTCTGAGCTTCAGTTTTCACGTGGCTGTTCTCACGTTGTTGCTGTTATTTATTGTTGAATGAAGAACAAAATGAGATCTCACCAAGTAAAACTCTGTCTTGTGTGTTTTCTGTGTGAGCATAAAACAAGCGGTCATGAAGACATGTGGGATTCAGTCAAACTGGCCTTGAACAGCGTGGAGAAAGTAGTCAATCAGTGGCCTAGGATGGGGCCGAATGTAACCAATCAATATCCATAAAACAAAGCAAGAGCACTGCAGTAAAATAGAGAGCCAATGAAATCAGCCCACAGACCTAAGTACATGTTTTGGTCTAGGTTAAGAGCTGTCATTCCAGCACAAAAATGTTGACGTGGAGTTACAAGTTACAAGAGCAACAAGTCGAGTGAAAAAAACTATAGAGGTTCGAGGTGCGGTAAAGACCAGGAAGACGGCGAGTGGAGACTCGTCCAACACCTGTAGATTAAGTTTATTACTATAAGTCCCATGGCTTCATGTATTGTTTTCGTGCCAATGCGGTTCTGGGGAAAACTGGGCATTTAACATGGCCATAGCGCTGGCGATATTGTCGGGGACCCTGTGCATTCCATGGGTGCTTCGGGAGGGCGGATAAAGACTACCTTTTGGCCCGAGAGGGCCGCACATTGCCAGAAGGGTGAACTTTGACCTTTTGACCTATGACCTGTTTACCCGAAATCCACCCGCGCACTTCCGGTGATGCCGCGCAGGCGTGCGTCCGGAAAACCCGCGCGCGCGCTCGCCCGGATAACCCGCGCAGGCGTGCAGCCGGGCCGGGCCGGGCCGGGCCGGGCCGGGCCGGGGAAAACCCGGATGTTGAAGAGCACCCGGATGTTGAAACTCCGGATGTTGAAGAGCTCCCGGATGTTCTAGTACATGCATTCCATACTCCTAAGGTCTAAGTAAAAATTGGAACTCTTCTGTGTTCGGAGGTAGTTCTTTTGGTCATTCTGAAAACCGGAAGTGACGTCACACACTTGCGCAGACCCACCAAACCACGTGATCTGCGCAGTAACCTACATGGAAAAAACCCGGATGTAAGATGAGTACCCTAATTTTACATGCACCCACTCAGGCCCCGATAAGCCCGTAGACCGATATTATTACCCATTAGACAGGGTTGATAGGAGTTTTCCCCTATTGTAGGGGTAAAGTCCGTGTTCCGCTTTTTATATTTTCGGGAGACAAATCTTTATTTTACATACACCCATCCCGCCTCTCTTAGCAGGTCCCGATAAACCCGGGGAACCGATATTCGCCCTTTGCGATAGGGTTGATAGGAGTTTTCTCCTATTGTAGGGGTAAAGTCACCCATGCACCCAGACTCCGATAAGCCCGGGGACCGATATTAGCCCTTTGGGATAGGGTTGATAGAGGTTTTCCTCTATTGTAGGGGTAAAGTCCGTGTTCCGCTTTTGATATTTTCGGACAAATCCTAAATTTACATGCACCCACTCCCCCACCCTACCTCTCTCAGCAGGCCTCGATAAGCCAGGGATCGATATTAGCTCTTTGGGATGGGGTTGATAGGAGTTTTCCCCTATTGTAGGGATAAGGTCCGTGTTTCGCTTTTTATATTTTCGTGACAAATCCTCATTTTACATGCACCGACCCATGACTGGATAGCCCTGGAGGAGCGCTTCACTTTGACACCTCACTCGACCCAATCGGTCCACCAGGGGCCCCTCTCGCCCCTGAAGATTGCCGAACATTCTCACTAAAACCCACGTATTTGGGGCTACTTTCTGTCCGTGGAGGCAGACTGCATCACCGCCAGACCGCATCACCGCGGAGGAATGCATACACAAGGTCACGGCTGATTCACGCAGACCGGAAGTGACGTCATACTTGCGCAGAACACTCCTGCGCACACCTCGCCATGACCTCTCCATAAACCGGAAGTGACGTCATACCTGCTGAAACACACCTGTGCACTCGTCCAAATATGGCTTGAATTCCCGGCTATATACAGTGTACTACTGAGATGTCTAACGGAGTAGATCACGTTCCTGTCCATGCTCATATGGAGCTATAACCTGGCGACTTTTGGAATTATCCATAGCAGGCGATATTTTCCAGCAATTTTATCCAGGCACCTCACATTAGGATAAAAGTTAACAAAACGTTTATATCTGCCACAATTATTCCTAGTCATAGCCCCTCAAAAGTGAAATATATACGTCGAAAATATCGGCCTGTCATATCTCATGGTTGCGCGACGAGGCTTGCTCCTTAGACAAGAGATTATGCTTTTGGTGTCCCCAATGATTCATACCAATACAATTCCAGCAAATAGACAGCCTGACAAATGCCTTCAGGATGATTCCAAGGATATTTTTCTACTTCCACTCCAATTTTTCACCTCTACCTCTCCTGGATAGAGCTTAAAATTCTTCATTTATGTGATAAAATGCTGTCATTTAAGATGGTTCATACCTCAAAACTTTGTCCGGTGACCAATCCTAATATTTTTGCTGTGGGTAGCTGGGGTGTTCATCAGCAGTAAAAGCTAAACAAAATTGATGGTCTTCGATCTAGATTTTTTTGTACATAGCCACGAATATCACCATGTCAGTCTTTTTTGCCAAAATCATGAAAATGTAATTTTCTGCGCAACAAGGCCAGGAAGTCGACACATACGGATATATATCCACATGTACTGCTCATTTATATAGAGAAACCTCAACGGATCTTAGAAACACGTGAAAGTTGAATATAAATGCATAAAGTTTATATGACTTTCGTAAGACGTTGGAAATTGCATTTTCAGACTATGAAACCATTTCCAAAATCGAAAATCATCCGGTGACCTATGTTGATATTTTAAACACTGCTTCCCCACCACGTGGTCATTTTATTAATCGAATAGAAAGTGAGGGTCTTGTAGGAAACAAGCCCATGATTTTGTATACTATGATTGTCTTTTTGAATTTGGTGCTAATACTGTTATATGGAAAATGGAATAGGTCTTTGGATTATGGACGCGGATATTCTCTAATGGACGACGACTGGATTATGAATGACGGACTAGACGCTTGTAATTCGATCTACTTTTTCCTATAAAAAGCTGGGAGTGTCCCTATCCCCATAGTTTTCTAATGTTTGCGACGCCATTACGTCCCCTGATAACGTCTCTTATCAGAAAAGGCGATATATGACGTTGGAAGTGTTATTACAGGGGAAATAATCCTGAGTAATGACGTCGCCTATATTGTTTGAGCCATGAGGGTGCACCCCACACTTGCCACGGTTTCGCACAAAGTGGCCCCTCCGTAGTTTTATAATAAGAAGCGTTGCACGATTTTGACAGCATGGTAATTCTTCTTACCTTTCTACTAACCGATATCTATAGTATCACCCTGCTGGACGTAACCATTTCTCCCAACGAGGATATAACAATTGCTTGTTGATCGCACCCACTCGCCACTACAGAGTTAATCGTGTCCGGAATTGAATATCTGGCGGACCAAAATCCGCACTTTTTCGGGAAGTGAAAATGATGATTCCTTTATGGCGATAAAATTTTACAAAAAAACGAATAGGTCGACCCCCTGTTTTTTTCGCCATTTTAAATTGTCCTTTGGACGGGAAACACTTTAACATACATAAAAAGAAAATCGTTTCTTACGTTTTCTCTGGGTTGCGGGTAGAATTTGACACATTTTCATATATTTTATGTTGTTTTTCAGAAAAGTTGAAGAAGGTTTAAGGAGGATTACACGTCTTTCCTTTTCAATTTCAAAAGCTCACAAGTCTCCTGAAATAATGGCACGAGTGTGCTCATTTAGAAAATATATACTTTTATAGGGTTTTTGTTAAAGATTTTACATCTGTTTATGGCCGAAGATCCGAACCCAGCATTTAGCCGCACATCATTTAGGTGTGGAATGCACCCTTAATGTAGGCTACATTGCGCGGTTATAATGCACGAGTAAGCCAAATATTGTATGTTCTCCTGCACTACACTCGTTAAAAGCGCTTATTCGGACCTTGTAATGACTTGATATGGAACGGGATCATAAAAATCATTCATCTTAGTCAGAAATCTTTCGATTTTATGCACACTACATGGTATGATAGCATTGGCCTTGCATATATGCTATTTAGACCTATACAGAATTACCTCTCCTTGGCTAGGCATATATGTTACGATTAGTGACCTCTATGTCCTATTATTGTCAATGTGATAGTCAAAGTGATTAATTTTCAATATATGGATCACACCGACACTCTGATCTAAGGTGAATGAGAGCGTATTATTCTGGTTTTGTCCCTTTTATCTCGAAGTTTGTACTCTCACCCCCCAATCTTTTGGAAAAGTCGGAATGAAAAATTATTGACAATTTAGCTCGAATTTCAGCTATTTTTGCGATTATTTTGCTTCTCATGCCTCATTCGAAAGCTGGTCATCACTCCCGATCTTTGTACATGGGTCTGATTGTCACGGTCAATGCATAATGCTATAATATTCTTATTGAGCTCGTAAACTCGTGAATTTTCAGCATAAGTCGCAAAACTAAAGATGGGGTAGGGGGAAAGTGATTGACGGGATATCCGATAAAACTGCATACTACAAGCAAGTGTCGCATACCAAGAAACTCGCAAACACTCCCAGACTGCCATAGCCTTGAGAACAGAAATTCTGAGAAAACATCCTAACCTTTAAGGGTGCACTCCACACTTGCCACGGTTTCGCACAAAGTGACCCCTCCCTAATTTTATAATAAGGAACGTTGCACGATTTTGACAGCATGGTAATTCTTCTTACCTTTCTACTAACTGATATATATAGTATCACCCTGCTGGGCGTAACCATTTCTCCAAACGAGGATATAACGATTGCTTGTTGATCGCACCCAATCGCCACTACAGAGTTAATCGTGTCCGGAATTGAATATCTGGCGGACCAAAATCCGCACTTTTTCGGGAAGTGAAAATGATGATTCCTTTATGGCGATAAAATTTTCCAAAAAAACGAGTAGGTCGACCGACTGCTTTTTTCGCCATTTTAAATTGTCCTTTGGACGGGAAAAACTTTAACATAAATAAAAAGAAAATCGTTTTTTACGTTTTCTCTGGGTTGCGGGTAGAATTTGACACATTTTCATATATTTTATGTTGTTTTTCAGAAAAGTTGAAGAAGGTTTAAGGAGGATTGCACGTCTTTCCTTTTCAATTTCGAAAGTTCACAGGTCTCCTGAAATAATGGCACGAGTGTGCTCATTTAGAAAATATATAGTTTTATAGGGTTTTTGTTAAAGATTTTACATCTGTTTATGGCCGAAGATCCGAACCCATGCCTGTTTTTAGCCGCACATCATTTAGGTGTGGAATGCACCCTGAACCACCTTAAAACAAACTGACCCATATTTTTATATCATATTTCTCAAGAATTTTATACGTTTTGTTTCATATTGTAAATTAAAGAACATTTGGTAATGGGGAATCAATCTAATGAGATTAAGGGTATTTTCCCTACTCTTCCAATTATGCAGGTTGCATACACATATAACGAAATATTTCTACATATAGTGAAGTGACCCCGTTTTTATTTCACGATTTATCTTAGACTTACATGTGACTACTGAAAGTTTAAACACATTCTGACTTTCCACTCACATTTATTACTAATTGTATCACCCATATTTCAACAATAAGTATATGCCTACCTGTCATAGAATACACCATCTTCAAGCTATTCTCCTGTACAGATAGGAAGTACATGTAATTCAAAGACGACGTTCTCAGGATGATGGTCTGCGATGAGCCTTCACTGAGAATGGTGCTGTTTGTGGTGCTAACGCAAAACACTTTTCTTAATTTATTAGCTTTCTCATACTCTGCATCATATATCTTCAACGGCGCCAGATCAGTATAATGGTAATATCTTTTGGGTTTGTTCAGAAATTCCAGCACATCGAGTCTGAGAAGAAAAACAGTTATTAGCCCTATTCATGCGGTTCTGGTTAATTCCATTCCCTATATAGCCATGGAGTTGTTACAATATGAACCAATACAGTACTTATTGCCTTTGGTATAGTACAATTTCAGATCGTGTATATCGCATAGGCGTGTCTCAGTATCAACTCATTGTTACAAAATAATTGGCTTGATATGGTGAAAAATCAACTGAAGAAGTTTTACTACTATAGTCACTGATATAGGCTCTATTGTAATATAGCTGTGCCCAGGTAAACTGAGGAATTTATATTGCGTTGTTGGCTGGAGCAGAAATGGTCGTCATGCTATAAGTCTATAAACAAAGAAACTTCTCAAGAATGTTAACCATTCAAGGTAGGAATATCCATTGAGATCCTACTATAGAATAGTCATAGAGAGTCGAGAATACTCGTAGGTATTTTTCCGTATAATAGCTCCCCTTCCATACTTTCATTCTGGAGTATCCACACACATTCAATATCTATCATACGCTGAAATGATTATGGAAAATATACGGAAGAGAGATAATTCCAGAACATTCTAGGGACATCTAAGTTTCTTGCGATAGGTCTTGAGGCATGATATTACTTTCCGTGTGACCAAATCTGCATTTACAGAAAGGGTTTCGTATTTTATTCTGAGTTATCATAATCTTATCATATTACTTTTGTGTGGTTGATATGAAACAATGTATTTAGATACCTGATATAACGGTGGCTGAGTACGACGATGGTCCATCGGAAGATAGAATCAGAATTGACAGACAATGGATACTGCGGAGTTGTAATATAACCGTGTGTGGCGCCCTCTAGTATCATAGGCTTCTCAGCAGATATTGTGTCCCCTGTCAAATACAACCAGGGGAAGCGTATGACACAATTTATCAAAAGTAAACATGTATGTGACCACCACGAGGGGTCTCAAGAACGGCATTCATGTTCGCAAAATTTTATTGTGAACAGTAATGTCAGTTTCTCCCTCGTGGGCCTTCACTGAGAATGCTGCTGTTTGTGGTGATAACATAAAACATTTTTTTTATTTATGAGCTTTTCATACTCCGCAACATATATCCACAACGGCGCCAGTTTATTTTAGTAATACGAAGATCTCCCGTGTCTGATCACAGCGGATCGTTACCGTTCTTAATTGGTTGATTAGCTTGCTTGGATTGTCTAGGGAATAATGAGAATCTCCCTCCTTCCCCTCCCGATCAAACTGATCGACCAATAATAACGGTAACGGGGCCCTGTACGTCTGAAGGAGGAATTCTAGCACATGGAATCGCAGAGGAAAACATTTATTAGCACAAATAGGTATTCATGCGGGTCCATATAATCCACTTCCAGGCATAGTGGTGTAACCGTAAGAATCAATACGACACTTACCGTCTTTGCTGTAGTCGAAAAGTAACCATGTGACCACACCGAAAGGGTCTCAAAACGCAATTCATGTTCTCAAAATTTAATTGCGTGCAGTATTGTAACTTAGTGCCACCCAAGTTGAAAAAACGAGTAGAATAGACTGAGATATTGGAAGACAGTTTGCCTCCTGTGTCGAACTTGATTGATTTAACATAGAAAATATTCGACATTGTAACCTATAATGGCTGGAGGCTTTTCATTCTTAAAATTACTTGAATAAAACTTGCACATAATAATGCAAACGTGTCATTTTTCAGCAATACCTTTTAGGCAGTAATAATCTGGCATATGACATGCCACGTCAGATTGATTCCCGTGGGAACAGTTGTCGTTGCTCTGCTCTGGATCCACTTTCCCGTGTCCAGGTTCCATTTCCTCAAAGCAAACGGGTTCCAAACTCTGTAATCAAGGTGAGTCCATATATAGAACTTAAATCAAAGGTCAGCTATGATGATATTAACATCATTGCTCTTGATAGTCCTAAAATATATAATTCACAGAACTTCATGCATGTACGCTTCAACAGGCGTTATATTGAGAGCTTGCTAAGAAGGTATGCTTCACTGGTTCGTTCCACTGAAACTGAAAAACTACTTAAGAGATTCACATTTCAAATTCTTTTGGTTCCCTAGCTTTGCAACATCGACAGTAAATGTCTAAATTACAGGAATAATCAAGCACAGTATTCCATAAGATGTATTCTTATTCCTTACATGTATATGATAACATCAGATTCTGCAGTGATTCCAGGAATACAACGAATGAATCCATTGCAATAATATTTGAATTATCGTCAATCCAAGCAGCTATCAATGGCACTGTTCTGACAAAACCAAGTAGTCGTAAACTAGTTACTGGTAAAGCAGAGAGGAGGGTTTCTCGCAAAAGGGACTAAACATGCAATCAAATGAAAAGTACACTCAAACTTCAGTCATGACTGGGAAAAGGGCGATTCAATATATTGTAACACATGTAAACACACCTGTATGTGTTCTGTACCATTCAAGTAGAATAAAGAGTCATGACTTTGGCAAATCTCATTCAGCGCTTGATCGGTGTATAGCCGTTCTTTTGATTCATCGAAGACCAACACACACTGGGAGCACTTTGTCTGCCAGTCCAATCCTCCAGTCTCGTTGCCTCCATTGTTGAAGTATTCACAAAGTCCTGATATGAAGGATGAGAATATTCTCGAAAAGTATATATCATGTACTACTGTTTGCAAGAATAGCGGTCTCATTTAATCAAGTCGCGTCCTTATCCCAACTGATAACAGAGAATAAGTTGAAACCAAACAAAAACTTTTCAGAATCGATGTTCCAAATAATTAATCGTCTCTTGAACTTTAACATTTCGCAGTGCTCTGTTTCATGTGATCGTGCGTATAATTCTGACACTTAGAGCACATCTATATCGATGTATAATGGAGCTGATTGTCTAATTTCAACAATATCAGTTTATCTGCCAACGTATAGACTAATCACCGAGTTCTAATGTTTAGCAACGTTCAATCTTCTGTATATGTGTCAGTATCCAACTGCCTCGGACCTCTCGGTGGCTCTTTCTGAGCATGCCCTTTCGCTGGATATTTTGGTTTATAAGCATTTCGATATCACAGGAAACAGGCTCTATTGGAAAGAGTGTTGCTCTAATACAAGCACATTGAATCAAATGAAATATCTTGTATATTTATGAATAACTGCATATGAACAATCTGACATTCTGTGACATACGAGATGGGTTTTGAAAATTTAAACTCATTTATATTTTATGAAAACTGCATGTGTTTGATAATCATTATAGATTGGTAATAATCAATTATAGAAATGACAGATGATCGTTTCAGTGTATAACTATGTCATGCTTGTATGTATGTTAGACTATGTCCGGTTTACAGGGGCGTAACTTCCCGGCCAGTTTGAATGAGCATGGCACATGCGATTCTGTAGATTTCTCTAATTGACTGAGCTCTAATCTGTTTTCTTCGAGCAGGATGCTAGTTCTGATGTGGATTTTAATTCCCACTGGCACCAATAGAATACACGACTATCTGTGCATGCACAAATTATTGATGTGATTTCAAGTACGATTCTCAGAGCCAGGCAGTGTCATTTTCCTTAGGTCAAGGGTATTGTTTGTTTAGCTATATATAAGCAAGACAATACTGTTTATAGTCAGACTTTTAACATCACGTCACCCTTGAAGCACAAGCAGGTTTCATTGTAAAAAGAAGAGAATTATGATCTGTCTCACTTTAACATGGACTGTTCATCATAATAGAGAATTACACGGTGGCTTATGGGAATTGCTTCGTATTTAACTTCTTTAGCACGATCTACATCTCCAGTAAATAAAACAATTGATCTTTGAAACAGTGTCTGGTCATTTGGAAAACCTTAAAGGCAACTTTAGTGTCGGTCTTGGAAGCGTTTGCCAGTCATGCTTTATATGAAGAATATCTCACTCGAGTTGAAAGACGTGACAAGCCCATAGCGTCACACAATCCGAAGAAAGAAATCATACTCTAATCTTATTTTACTGCTGATACTCTGCAAGCTTGGTCCCAAATGTCCGTTGTTAGTGGGGCGAAGCTCGGGAATACATGGAGCTTACCCATACAGCTCTTCTGATTATCATGTAGGAAGTATCCACTGGGACAGGCACAACGATAGGATCCCTCGACGTTGACGCATTCCTCGGTGCAATCATGAGTGCCAACAGCACACTCATTAATATCTACAAATGAAGATAGTGCAAGTTGGCCTCTTCAAATATTACGATATGTAAAAATAAGCAAATATCATCACGGAAACTAACAGTTCACCTGTACAATGCAGTTCGATTCTCGATCGCTTTTTTGGGGGTATTTTTTTGTAAAGCACAAATACTTGTGCTGGGTTAGCTAGTACCATGCGAGACTCGAATCCGCGCTCTCAGAGTTCGACACCAAATCGCCAGCAACAAACGACTGCGCTCTAATCCTCTCGGCCAGTTCAGCTTTCACATACCCATATGTGTGATTGACATTGGTCTAATCAGAGTGTAATCATATTGTGATTACTGGTTGTCTTGTATAACTCATATAACCAAACCTTCTACACTCTCTACAAAACGACAAAAGAAGATCTTTAACTCCATGAATTTCACACCGATTTTGAGCCTATTTACATATACCTCCGTACAAAGGATCATGGGTAAATTCAAAATGGCGGCTATGCGGGATACCAAAAACGTTTGCTTAATATTTCTGCTAAAAGTTTTGCTTTTCTGTAGACAAAAATGCGCAAAAACTATGCTTTCTCACATCGGATAATTATTTCCTAAATTATTATGTACAGCCATATCCCGGAATATATTTTATAAAGTCTTCGATCCCGAGTCCTAGAAGTAAGAAAGATATATGGGGGAGGTGGACCGAAATGGTCCCTCCCCAGGCCTGGGTAGGCCCCAAATAGCCCGAACCGGGTAGGCTTTAAAACAAAATACATAAAAATTATCAGGGTAGACCTGATGTAAAGATAAAAGTAGAACATTATCATGCAGGAAACAGTAACATATACATAGACCGATTTCGAGATGTCAAACAAATAATAATCACCTTTTAGCGAAACCGGATAGGTTTTGCCTTTCTATGTTCATATAATTATTAAACGCTCATGAAGTTCCATTTTCTCGACTCTGAAACATAAATATCGAGGTATTTTCGTTCACTGTCGCAATTCCAGTAGCCCCACAAATAACTGAAGATTGTGCCACTTCCGCAAATATCCTTTGCACATTTGCTTTTACCTCATATGATAATTTCTATCTAGATTAAAGGTTTATCGAAAATTTAAATTCAGCTCACCTCTTTGGCATATAGGGCTCCAGATGCCTGGTGTGTCACAATCATTTGCTACCCAAGAAAACTCGTCATCCATCTGTACACAGACATTGCGTCCTCCAAGTACGTTCCTGTAAAATAGTAACACACGAAGTAGTCATTTGAGCGATCATGTGCATGTACACTTGCTCCACGTTCCTCCGTTTCTTTTTCATAGAGTCGCTGCAGTATGACGAGTTAAAGATGATCAATTCGATTCTCTAACACGTGATATGTATCACGTGAGTAGAAACGATTTTGATTCACTTTCATTCACATGTTGGCTATCTTATTTGACACTTGACATTCTGGATTAATATTGAGGAGTTTACCCTGTTCTACTTTCAACCCCCGGAATGATAATAGACAAGCTGTGAGTCTGGAGGAGGACAAATGATTCCCTCGCATAAATAACAACTCAACAAATATATTGTGATGAACATTGATCAAACTGAAAAAAACATCCACGAGAAGCAGAAAATGAATGCACATGTACAATACATTGCTGTTGCATTGGATTATGTAGGTCCAAATTTTAAACTGAGGAATCGGAGACAAGATTTGTAGATTTTAAACATCAGATATCTTCCAAACCTGTGCTTGCAAAACTGGTATTCTTCCATATCGAATACTAGGTCTTGTAGGAACAGGGACAGCATGTTTGAATACAAACAGATTTAATTTGTATAACAAATATGATAGGACTAAAAAATTATGACAAAGCACAATGTTTCAAGGCTTGCCTTTTATGCCAAACGAAAATAAGCAGTATAGTGAATGGTACACACCGGAAATTGTAATATTGAAGATGTGGTTTGTACGCGAAGCTAGGAGACTCCCATTCCCAGTAGCGATCGACTTTTGAGAGGCCAAATACATAGGACACGTTATTTGGAGGCCGAAAATGTTTCACGATAAAGTCCTGGAGCTGTGCCGAAGGAATGGCAGCAATGCTGGAACCTGAGGGGCAAATCTCCTTGGAGTCCTGAAGTGCTCCAGTATACTTGATGACAGACGATCCCACAGGACCATAGCAATATGGCATATCCTCCCCGGTGATGTAAAGAGGGTCTTCTCCACATGCTTTGAATGCTATTAAAATAGTTGTAATGTTCATCCTTTTGAGTATTATGATTTTGTCAGATAAGTTTAACAAACAGAAGTAAGATCGTTTTTCGACGAACTCCACTATATACTGATTATATATTTCAAAGGCCGCCAAGTATATCGCTTTGTCACTATTCATTATGTACACAACCGTAGATTGTGCTGCAATTCCATAGGAGATTGTCTATTCGGAAATACTTCCGAACAGTAAAAAATAGTGGTTTTGGGATGAATTAAAATATAGAACAAAGCATATCCTTCTTCACAGTGACAACATCGTTACACTAAGTCAACTGAAGTTCTGATACGATTTCGCTACAGCTTTTTCTCTACAAGCATTCTAGTTTTTCCATAAAGCGGTGAGAAATCGGACATTTAATCGGTGGATGGAATTTCCCCACCAATGATCGAAAAACCTTGTTCGGGTGACATATTTCAATGATTCCGGCAAGACATCATGATAGGCTATTCAATAATCACTAGTAATCACTGATAAGTATTTTTGTTTTCAAATTACGCCGTTCTATTTTCCCCATCAATGCATGTTAGCTCTTGAAACATTAAAATATCAAGAAGAAAAGACCTACCGAGTTCTGTATGGTACGTGACTAGAAAGCTAAACTCTCCCCAAAACTGTATTGCAAGACTTCCGCCTTCTTTTGATAGGTTAAACATCTTTATCTCGACTTGGTCCAAATGTACTCTACACTCGGCTTGATCTAACCCAGTTCCGTTGAGCCGTTGTTCCTGCAAGTCTGGTCCAAATGGGATCACTAGCAAGTGGGCAGTGCCACAAACCCGTAGGTCAACCAAAGACACGTGAAAGAGCCCCGGTGTATCGGGAATGGAGAGAATAACCTCTTCTGGCAATCCATTCGTAATTTTCGGCGACATAGAGGGATATTCTTGAGAGAATATCGCCCCGCTTACGTCAGCCAGACTGATGTTGAAATTCTCTGTAGGGGAAGATCATCGAGAACTCTCACAATAAAAACAGATATGAAGGTAATCGTATAGGTAGGGATGTAAGCACTTTAGAACTGTACATATAATATCTGGTTGCACTAAACATGTATTTCGCTTGCCTGTTCAACATTATTTGGGCTATACTTTTCCAAGTAATGTGACCGCGATAGATACATCTAGAAACACACGCTATGATCATCAACCAACGTTCCATCTAAATAACCTGTTGCTTTTTTGTTGTTTTTCATTAACCAGATGTTAAATTGACGTAGTTATCGCTATGGCTGAACTTATATCTATATGCCCTTCGCCAAATTTGAACCAAACTCAGATTAGTCCAGATATTAATTCAGATGGAACATTCAATTGTTATATTGAGACGTTGAATAGCAATTGAATAGCACTATAGTGAGTGAGTGAGTGAGTAGGATTTAACGTCGTTTTCAACATTTCTTCAGTCATATCACGACGGCGCCTACATGTGCCAGAACACGAGAGTGTCCACAGTTCCTATTATCCTGGACACTGATCAGCCCAGCCAGTGAATAGCGCTATAATACATATACTGTCTAACTCTAGGGATTTGAAGGTATCTTGGCATTACCCCCTTCCCTCCAGCCGAGGACAATTTTGCTTTTTCAGTAACAGTTTTTACTCCGGAACAATGATTATATGCCACAGACCAATAACAAGTTATCTTTGAATAGCTTTTATATTCAGGAGTACAGGACAGTTATTTTGGTTACTGTTGATGTGATTAGTGTAGAACAATTCTAATTTGATAAATATTGGGAATTTTATAGAAACAACAATACATCGCGGAATATCTTCCAGTTCTATAACATTTGATTCGCTATTTCAAATTTTCGAATGGAAATCCGGATATTCATTATTTTGTGAAGACAATTGGAAGACAATGCAGCCAACCACAGACTTTCTATAAAGGTTCATTCTGATATTGGTAAACTCACTTGAGGTTTTATAGATGCGCAGGTTAACAGTAAAATTGGCGTCAATGTTAGAACCGTCCGACTGTAACCTCAAACGGACAACATTTGCAGCCAGTTGCAAAGATGTTGAGTTTTGCTTTTTCTCGCATGAATCAAACATTTTCACATTATTCCCGTTGGAGATGTGGAGGAAATCGTAGCAATCTACAAAAGCATGTAAATTTCACCTCTATATTAGCATGATCATTATATCCAGGGCAGTGATTAGAGAAGGAAGTTGAGCCACTGGTAATGTAATGATATCTGGGGAACCGGTTCAGCATTTTATTATGGTTCTTACATCAGTGTGAACTTTCAAAATTAACTTATACACTGGTTCTATTGTCTCACGCGAATTATTCTTTTTTTTTCATGAATCACCCGCCTTGCAACGGGATTTGCCTGTGCTCAGGTTTTCATGGTCAGATCAACCGGTGAATAAGTTAGTTATCAACCCATATGGCAGATACACAGGACACTTTAATGATGGGATGATTGATTTGCATATTACCGGTGCAGCTGGAGTGGTGAGTTGAAACAGGTGTTGTCTCCCATATCCCGAGGTCCATCAGCATAAGTTTCGCTCGCTTTCATAGGAAGACTATCTTCAAACGTCCAATTCAGTGATATTTAATGCCCTGTGCAACATTATTTTTAAAATAGACAGTTTTGTTGAGTAATTCTGTCTCATTAATATGTAACCCGATACGCCAAATTAAATCTTGCTGTGCCAGGTCAAGGGACCTCGTATTGGCAATTAAATTAATGTTGTGTTACCTGAGGAAGTGACAGGGCAATTGAATTATATTACGAAGATTACCTGCCATTTGATTGTCATGGGGTAGAAGTGGGATAAAACGTCACCAAGTTTCAGGTCTATTCTTTTCTAACATAACTGTACTTTCAAAGTTGGAACACATTTACACATGCAAATCCCCTTGCAAGGCGGGTGAATCAAGAAAAGAAATCCTCATGATAGACATAGAACCAGTGTGTAAGTCAGTTACCGCCTTCGAGATCGGCGTCCAAGCAGATTTTAAAACCAATGACATAGATACATTAATTCAAGAATATCTCAATGCTATCTCCAGCAGCTACAGGTTACAAGATCATGTGATTGTTTTTGTGCCGATCCACCAATAGGTGACGCCACCTGGGGGCAAAGTTAAAAATTTCATTTCCGGGCAATTATTTCTGAAAAACCAAACAGATTTTTCTCGAATTTGGTGAGTGGGTCTCTTGCCTCAAGATCCTGCTTGAGATTGTTTTTCGTGTCAATCCGCCTCTAGGTGACGCCATCTGGGGGCCAAGTTTGAATTGCATTTTCAGACAATAACTTTTAAAAAGCTGAAGGATTCTTTCCGAATCTGCTGTGTGGGTACATTGCCTCAGGATCTGACTTGAGATTGTTAAAATAGTGTTTCCAAAAATCACTTTTGAAAACCTGGACTGATTCTTTCCGAATTTGGTATGTAGGTTCCTCGCCTCAATATCTTGCTTGGCATTGTTTTATCATGCCGATCCGCATATAGATGGCGCCACCTGAGGGTCAAGGTAAAATTGTGTTTCTGTACAATAACTTTTAAAACCTGGAATGGATTCTTTTCAAATTTGGTATATGGGTAGCTTGCTTGAAAATCTCGCTTGGGATTTGCTTTTCATGCCGATCTGTTTATAGGTGGACTTTTTGGTAAAACTGAACAGATTCAATTCTCCATTTCCAATGTCGGGGGATCTTGCCTCAAGATCTCAGTTTGGATTGTTTTCCATGCCAATCCGCCTATAGGTGATGCCGCATGTTTATAAAGTTAGAATTGTGGACAGTATCTTTTAAAACCTCAATGGATTCTTTCCAAATCAATGGTATTTGGGTATCTTCCCTGAAGTTCTCACTTGGGATTATTTTTCGTGCCAATCCGTCTATAGATGGTGCCACCTGGGGACCAAGTTAAAATTGAGTTTCCAGACAATAACTTTTGAAAACATGAATGAAGTCTTTCCAAATTTGGTATGTGGGTAATTTCCCTCAAGTTATTGGGAATGTTTTGTGTCGATTCGCCTATAGTTTAAGGCGGGCTTTCACGGGTAGCCGTTGACGTTCAGACAGGTCGTCGAATGTTCATTTCAAGGCAGCAAAGAATCCGTTCCGTTCCCGTTCCACACAAAAATGAATTTAAACAAATAGAAAGCTAAAAATGCAACAATTACCAACACTAAACGTCGAATAATGTTGCCTTTGCGCCATTTGATCGTGACTCGAAACAAAACAATCATGCAGTCAAATACTCAAGACAGGTATGTTAAATTTGACCTCGCGGTACATGTGGTGATCTGCCGTGCTGACTGATTTAAGTGTTTCATTGTCTGACCAATTTCTCGGACAAATGCAGTGGGAATAAATATTCGACAATCAAAAGACAACGCAATCTGATTGAAAACAGATCCAGTCTGGCGTCTGTTCTGCACGAAATGCCGAAGACCTACCGGTAATTCGCTAGTCTCGTAAATATAGTAAGAGGGAGAGTGCCGATGACATTCATTCAAATTTCAGGCTGAATAATTTAGTCAAGATGACAACCAATACACAGCGCGAAATGTCCGCACATGGTGTTGTTTATATCACTCTAGATTCACGTCGAAACCGTTTAGCTCTCATTCCCAAGCAAGCTTTGGATAAATGCAAAGCAAATTTTAATCATAGATAATTATTCATCACATTTCGTAACGGTTATGGGTCGGTCATATATTTCGCTGCAGTTATGCAGTTCTAAGCTTCGTTGTTTCCCGTGACTAGGTCATATAATCTGGTGTCCCATAATATCATGTCATCCCATCTCGTACGTTGTGTTGATTTGTCAAACATAAGGTAACGCAGATAGTAACGTTCGTGCCAGAAGGTCACCGAACGGCCTTGAGATAGAACGGAGATCAGATTTAGTTAGAGAATCGGTTTCTGGGTCTGTTTTTAATCAGATTGAAGACAACGGCTACTGTTGAGAGACGACGCTCGAGTAAGAACCCTAATAATGGACAAGAGCAGAATACTGGCGAACAAATTCTTTATTTCGGTGGAATGAACATTCGAAATGTTTTGTCAGTATATATGTCATCATCCGAACGCATGGCACGATCATACATAGAAACTTCTGCTCATAGCCATGCGGTAACGGGTGATATCTGAGTGTAATAGGGCGTTTCCCAAATGGTCACATGCGATTGGTCCCGTGAGACCCGACATCGGCGCAATCACATTCATAAAATGAAGACACACCTCCAGAAAGCGATCGATTGAAATGATCTCTTGGTGGGTCTCGAAGTGCCCCCATCACAAAATAAAAATCATATCATTTTCCTGTGAACTGCCGCCGATTTTATTTTTTTTCTAATATGTTAGGCCGTTTGTAATATGATTTTTCTTAAGAAAAACAAAGAAGCATGCTCCATTAGAGTGAGAAATAAAATAGCTAATTCGCACAACTTCGGTTTGGTCTCCCACAGTCTTGCGCCTCGAGCACCTAAATGCAATCGACATGTCTCACATCTGAGATTCCCAGGTCAAAATATTTGAATTCGGATAATTTCATTGGCTCGTTTAAATAGAGTGGACATGTGACTTGATGCTTGGGGAAGCTGACATGGGGCGAAATACACGGAGAACGAAGCCATTGAGCTAAGGGTAGTGTTAAGTGGAACGTGAAACGCCCTTAGCAAGCTAAGATGTATATATGTTAATATTGAAAATTACAAGCGTCTAGTCCGTCATTCATAATCCAGCCGTCGTCCATTAGGACGTCGTATAATAAAACGCAACAATTAACAACACTAAACGTCGGATAAATTTGCTTGTGTCATCTGATTGCGGCTCGACTCATAACAATCATACCGCCGTACACTCAGTCTTTGAAAGGCAGCTGAGGTAAATTTGACGTCGCGGTAATGATCTGATCTGCTATGATAACTGAGTTAAGGGGGATGGGGAGTGTCCAGTTTCCAACACCAAGTGGAAAATCTCAATTCCAGGTCTCTCATCAGAACACAGTAAAACACTGGTTTTACTTACCCCCAATCTTCCTTAGAACGTATAACACAAATACAGTCCCAAATTTGACTTCTTGTCCTGCATTATGTGTAGTTTGAAGCATGAAAAATATCACCTTCATAGTCAAATCTACGAAGCAAATTCCTGGTAAAATATACTACATAATGCAATGTAAAATATATAGAAAGATGTTTCAACACTTCATTGAGGTCCGACGAGCAGTTAAAATGACTTAATGTAAACAAATAAATTACAATTTTCATTCAAAGACCAGACCCACCTCTCTGACTGCAATTTGTAAACACAACATCCCATACATGTGAGGAGGTCATATGAATCTCTGCCATGTGTGAAGAACTACTTTTCTCTGAGGTGGTGAAGTTTCATATTAAAGGTGTAATAATACATCACTTTTTTACCCAATGAAAACAAGAAAGTGGCAGAGGTCAATGGTACTTTCTTCACAATTGTTGGGATTGTATTTGCAAATTGCAGTCAGAGAGGTGGTTTATCTTTGAATGAAAATTGTAATTTATTTGTTTACATTAACTCATTTTAACTGCTCGTTGGACCTCAATGAAGTGTTGAGACATCTTTCTATATATGTTACATTGTATTATGTAGTATATTTTACCAGGAATTTGCTTCGTAGATTTGACTATGAAGGTGATATTTTTCATGCTTCAAACTACACATAATGCAGGACAAGAAGTCAAATTTGGGGATGTTATACGTTCTAAGGAAGATTGGGGGTAAGTAAAACCAGTGTTTTACTGTGTTCTGATGAGAGACCTGGAATTGAGATTTTTCACTTGGTGTTGGAAACTGGACCTTCCCCCTCCCCCTTAAATGTTTGCTTGTCTGACCAACTCCACAAACGAATGCAGTGGAAATGAACATGGCTTGGATGGGAATAAGCATTCGACAATCAAAATACAACGGCAACGGTTGGAAGACCGCACTCGAGTTAGAACCGTAGTAATGGCTAAGAACAATATACTGCCGAAAAATTAGTTATTGGTATGGAATAAACAATCGAAATCCTTTGTGATTCTAAAAGTAATATGCTAAAGTTGAAAGTTCACACTGTTGTAAAAACCGTAAAAAGAAACTAGCATCTGTTTCAGCCATTCCGTTTATCCAGATATGTAGCTCCATTCACGAACTGTTTTGAGAGGAGTGCTATCGCTTTGTATATAACGGCTGCCCACTGACTAGTAGGTCCAGGGATACCCCATAATACCTTGCGTTCTGGACAAAATCCGGATTATTTGATTCAGGAGACTAAATACTATTTAGTATATAATTCCTCTGAACATATATTTCATGGAGTATGTAAGCACATGGAAATAGTAACGAATGCCGACTCCACGTGAAATGGTACCCAGAACATATACAGGGAGAGTAGCACGATATTTGTAATGTCTGGTTCATGAATAGCCCGAGATTTCAAATATGTATAAAACGAAAAGTTTACAAGCTTCATATCTAAAGAGAGACGATGGCCTGCTAGTAACACAAAAATGCCGTTATATAGAGGTTTTCAATCAAGCTTTCGACTCCCATCAACTCCTACCTGCATTTATGCATCTCAGTTGGATATGAAGGCTCTATTTTGAACAGTATAGAATGTGTTGAATTACATTCAGTATACATACACTGGTCCTCCTTAGTGTCGATCTCCACCAGGATGTCGAAGAGATAACCGTGCGCGACGCTGATTGTAGAATTGCAGTCACTCTCCGTGGGAAGAGTTTGAAGATGTTTTATATATAGAGATCCATTCAGGGCAATCAAGTCAGCTGTGGTCAACTCCAGGTTGTCAGCACAGGCTTGGAATGAAAGAAGCAATATGTTCCAACATGAAACATGATAATCAAAGTGAACGAAGCATAGAAAGTCAGAAAATCTAAAGACTTAAATTCGTCCAACTGTAATTTTTAAGTTACAATAAAATTGAGTTTTGTCTAATATCTAATATAATCCCGATTCCGTTTCACTTTTAAATTGAATCATTCCTTTATTACAGTCCGGCGGAAGCAAGTCAACATTGGGGAGACTAATCAGGGCTGGGACAGGGAGGGGTGTCCCCCCGCCCGCGAAGCTGGGGTCCGGTAAATTTTAGGGTGAAAATGTTCACAATTTCCGCCTTCCAAAGAATGAAAAAACTACTCTTACTCAAATATTGGTGTTCAGGTCAAATCATCTTTTGGTAAGTTTGATTCAAAGGCAACTGTTTACTCCTCTACAAGACAAGTTCAATTCATCGGTGCGTAAGTTGTTGCATAAAATGCAAAGATGAATTGTTCGAAGTTTTGGGTGCCAAACGCGTCAATTAACGTTTCTGTCGAAAGAGAGAGATGGATGTCTTATGAAACTGATCATTCACGAAGACTGTGCTGATCATTGCTGGGGTTAACACTAAGTCCTGAAGAACAAACACTTTGACGAAACTGACTCTTGATATCAAACTGCAAGTAGTCACTATCAATTTGGAACCGTGAAGGGAAAAAGAGGGGAGTCGAAGGTACTCCCCCAGAAAATCTTGAGAGTTCAGACGCTTCTCTACTAATTTTCGACCCATTTCAATGGACTTCTGTCGTAAGTGTTAGGGCCCAAAGTGGTCCTTGGCCCCCGCTCTTTGAGTATTGGTGGGCCGTCTCCCCCTGCTTTCCCCGCCCCTGTCATAGCCGTCTTGCATCATAAAATACCCAAAATGACTGAATATGCCGACTACAATCAGGAACTCGTGTTCTTTCTTCTGTTCGAAGGTAATGGCAAGGAGACAGCGAAGCATATGAAAGGTGAGATATTGGTGGGATATGTAAGAGGTGGGAAAGTTGACGATGTCTGGCGACTGAAAAGCAACCCTACAACTTCACAGGAAAGCCTCCCTCGGCACCTCATATTCAGACCAGAATATTGAAGATTCGAAGACATATATAGCCTTGGTATCCCATTGGGTATAGACGTGACGTACCATAAATAATTGGGTCAAAACGACTCAAAATGTTTTTCTCAAAATGGAATTTGAGACCGTTACGTCTATAACCAAAAATATCTGGTCAATTAGACCCATTCCTTCTAACAGTATATGAAATAACCGCAAGGTCCCTAGCATCGGCTAAAGCGGAATTAGATACGCTAGCTCAGGAGCTGTGATGACAGATCAGCTCAAATAAGTAACTCATCTGACATTAACGGATAAGCATTGAGGGCGTCTGTTCGAGTAAACGCCTCAATATGGGATAAACATGGTAAATGTAAGAATACCCAGAAAAACTATAACTTGTAATGCTGACGTCATGACACCATTGCTTGAAGAATCTGGCACAAGGATGTAAAAGCAACTGTATAACTATGTTCAATCAAAACTTAGTTCATTTTATCTAATTGGCCTGGATCGAAGGATTATAGCTAAACAAGAGCCTGTGAATAGCATACAGCAGATAAACGAGAGCCTGTGAACACACATACAGCAGATATTATTCGCGGGAATTATCTGTCGCGGTATCACACTGAATCCTTCTTGGTGGGATCTGACAATTACGATTCATCTGCGCCAATCGACCAGGAAATCAGTGGTTAGTTTAACACATTGTTTTCCGTAGTTAGCTGAAAACAGTTGGTGTTTACGGCAATTACGAAAATAACTGTTGTGTAATCACTGATGTGCCGTAATCAGGACACTTCCATGGGGACAGGCTGATGTAAATAAAATAACGTGTAGTTTGGGATTTTAATGAGATGTTTTAAAAGAGCTAGAACAACAGGGAGCTGAATGACACAAACAATGTTGGGAGAACTGTTACAGACGAGGCACCAGCTCCGCTCTACCAAATTGAAATTTTCTTCGGGTTCAATGGTTTGATTGGCTAATTATAAGGATCGCAGTACGAGTGTCTATAGATTTGATCAACAATGTAACTTCGCTAATTATGTGCTTAACTGTTGGGAATATAAGAGTACATTTCTTAATGAGAGGAGTTAGTTTCGACCACTGTTGCCAGTTCCGATCCAGCCTCGCTTTGACATTGACCTTTGATCCAGACTTCTACAACTGTAATCTTTAACATGATAACTTTTCCCCAAAATAGGGTCCTGGAAGGATATTTTATACTGGTTTTTGTCTCAAAAGTGAACATTACGCGTTAAAAAATGCAGCTCGGGGAGAGAGGCTGTGATAGTGACAAGATAGACTGGAATATATCCAATGACTTACAAACCGTTAAATCGCTGGGACTTACATTTATCTCACCGCTGAATAGCAGATTAATCAAAAGCAATGACCACCATGCCCATGGATGATGGTTATTCGGAACTGACCCCGACACATGATGTCAACGATGGGGGAGGGTAGCATGTAGAGTGAAACTTGAGTGCATAAATTTGATAGATACATAGTACCATATGATAATTTTATGTGACCGGAGGTGCTGGCAGTCGATACCGTTTCATAACGGCGGATCATAGTGTGGTACGCAGACCGATGTAGTCGTGTGTATGGAATGAGAATGAAAAGCCAACTCCTAACAAAACCAATAGGTTACTACTATAGGTTAACCACGGACGATCAAGGTTGATCAACTTCGAATACACCACATCCGAATACAACAGATTCACTTCCGACTGATTTGCTATTTGCTGACGATAATATACGTATTAAAGTTTACGCATTTTTGAGCCTCATTTTAATCAGTCCTGAAAGCATAAAGAACGGTTATTGTAATATCTATGGTCTACTTCATCGATTATGCGTTGGAACAATAACAACAGAGTTCTGTGGAATTACAAGCCTCTAGTCCGTCATTCATAATTCAGTCGTCGTCCATTAAAGAATATCCGCGTCCATAATCCAAAGACCTACACCATATTCCATATAACAGTATTAGCACCAAACCCCAAAAGACAATCATAGTATACATAAACATAGGCTAGTTTCCTGGAAGAGAGAAGCGGTCAACAGGTTTCAATGATGCCGACAAGACATCATGATGTTCCAAAAATATAAAATCCGTATCGCTGATCAGTATTCTTAATCCATAATAATCGTTGTAAAGTCGTCATCTAGGGAATGATGTATCCCAGTCACGCTTTGATTGCGCCTGGTCATATGAACATCATGCGGATCTTGAAGTACATGGGTTCATACGGCCCCTACCCCGGGTTAAGCGGAATTAGACACAATTTACGAAACGTAAAGCCATAGGTCTTGCTATCAGCATGCGATATGTATCGCCAAATTTGAGAAACTTTGAGTGGAGGTGAGTAGTAGTGGGGTCCTGCTGTGAGTGGACCAATCAGAATTGAGAACGAAAGTAGGTCAAGTATGACGCGTTTGACGTCATCCTGTGACGTAATTAGGGCGTGGTTGTAAGAAACCGGTTTAACCGGTCGTAAGAAACCGGCTAAACCGGTTTAACCGGTCGTAAGAAACCGGTTTAACCAGTCGTAAGAAACCGGTTTAAATTAAGTCGTAAGAAACCGGTTTAACCGGTCGTAAAAAACCGGTTTAACCGGTCTTAAGAAACCGGTTTAAATAGGGCGGTATGATACCTATTTTTAGCAGCCCCTTTGTTAACTACCAATAAAAACATCACGTGACCCTTTGACGGCTAATAGGATAAAAGGAGAGAGTTTTCGAGTTCAGTGGTCACATGCCTCTGGCGCACGAAGGTGCGTTTTTGCGTAGTTGGTCGATCTCCTGTCTCGATATACAATGGATGACGAGAAAACATTTGATGAAGGTAAGTTCGCATTATCAATCATTCCTTTGAGCACAAGCGTATCATAGTGTATGTTGAGAGAATGTCTTTCATATATTATAGACTAACACATCACAATGTATTAGAGTAAATGCCATGTATAGCTAACTGACCGTGCGAGTTAAAATATGTACCTCGGAATGTCACAACCGAACGCACATCTATTGTCCTTCTCTGTGAGCACCGGTCCATTGCACTTACGCAAACGGTCCCCTTTGATACGCGCCGGTGTACACGAAAATGATATTCTTTCCTTCTTGAATTTTCTTAGTCTAAAATAGTTCGATAATCGAGGATTATTAATTATTTGGCCTTAAATATATATGGGCGAATTTCTGTTAAATACTGTACGGTTGTACATACCGCCGGTATAGTTTATTCAACCCCTTATAATACATGTATAGCTAACTGACCGTGCGAGTTAAATTACGTGCCTCGGAATGTCACAGCCGAACGCACATCTATTGTCCTTCTCTGTGCGCACCGGTCCATTGCACTTTAGCGAACGGTCTCCTTTGATACGCGCCGGTGTACACGAAAATGATATTCTTTGTTTCTTGAATTTTCTTAGTCTAAAATAGTTCGATAATCTAGGATTATTATTTATTAGGCCTTTAATATATATAGGGGAGAATTTCTGTTAAATACTGTAAGGTTGGTCATACCCACGGATGCGTGTATAGTTAGCTAACTGTGCGAGTTAAATTATGTGCCTCGGATTGTCACAGCCGACCGCACATCTATTGTCCTTCTCTGTGCGTACCGGTCCATTGCACTTTTGCAAACGGTGCCCCCTTTGATACGCGCCGGTGTGGGCGAATTTCTGTTAAATACTGTACGGTTGTACATACCGCCGGTATAGTTTATTCAACCCCTTATAATACATGTATAACTAACTGAACGTACGAGTTAAATTATGTACCTCGGAATGTCACAGCCGAACACACATCTATTACCGCATTGACACACGGGTTAACCCTGCACACACACACATAGATTTGCTCCTTCTGTAATGGGCACCTATTGTAGACCAGTTCCTTTGTACTCTGGCCGCTAATGTTATTCGTTCCGTGTCACAGCCATGGTACACCATTAACTGTAACACGGGGTGTTTTTAGCACTTATGATTGCATCTATACTATAGAAACTTATGGCGAGATAGCCTCATTTGTAAAGACCCTTATTTGTGGTTAATGTCTCTGTTCCCCAGAAAAAAATCGAACGAACTATTGTCGGTGACTTCATTAGGCAAACTTAAAAAAGCCGTACACCTGTCTCGCCGTATATCGGGTTAACGGGGGGAAAACGGTCAACTCTCTCGTTATCTCAATTATTTAAGAACTCTATAAAATTAAAAGGTATAGGAGATCTGGTTTAATACAGTATGAATGAATGAAGTTAAATCTTGTCTTATTCCCAAGCGCCTTTTTTGGTCACCGTTCACGATTGAGGTAAATATAATACAAAATTAGAATTGTATGACCAGTTATTTCATTTACAGATGCTTTCTTCGATGCACTCCAAGATCTAAGTTTACCGTCATCTCCATCGGCTAGTTTTAGGTATGTAATTATTTCCATCAATATTTGTGAATTTTTCTTTAGACCCTTGTTATTCATTATTTTATTTTTTATCCCTTATTCGTACTTAAAACGGTTTCGTTCAAAGGGTTTATCTTAAAAGATATCAGGAAATATTCCTAAATGATAGGTTAACTCGATGGATAAGATGTCGGCCTCAGGATCGATCAGTCCAGGGTTCAAATCCTGGTCGGGTCCAGAAAACTTTTTTCTTATGTTTTAATATTTTTTCTGCTTAGGATTATCCTCAGATATTTATTATGCGGTTCTGATAATTTTCATCAGTCGGGGTTCAAACCCTACCCTGATCCGATTTTTTTCTCCTTTTGAAAAAAATTATATATGAATATTTTTCAAGTTTAGTTGTTGTGTTTTGGCTCAGCCTAGTTGGATTAACCTCGTTCATTTATCTATGCAGTTTCATCTTAACGGAGAATGAACTTGTTGCTGATTTGGCTAGACAATGGGAACGCGCACACGAGGAAGAAAGAACTAGAAGGTAAAGTATTAAATTTAATTTAATTAATATGCGAAAACGTTATAATGACGTATACTATCCTGAGATACATAAGATATATATAATACATCAGAAAACTTTATTTTTTCTTTTAGTATGAACGAAAGCAAAGGGAAAAACTTGGGAGACAAAGGCGAAAGCGATGTTGGTGCATCGAAGAAAAGGCGTATCAGTAGTAACGAAAAACCGGACGTCATCGTTATTTCTGATGATGATGACTTCACCGAAAGAATGCCTAAAAGGTATTGTTGCCTTGTTTTTGTTTTAAATCTTTTTATAAAGCGCGAATGAAATATGTTCTTATTAAGTTCTAATTAAAACTAATTTTTTATTACAGTTCAACCCCTAAGACGGAGTCTAAGGGGAAAAAAGGGAAATCCAAGGGGAAATCCAAAGGAAAGTCTGCCTCGAAACACGTGGGAGACCAATGCGAGAGCGCTGCTGGTACACCAAAGAAAAGGCGTATCAGCAGTATTGAAAAGCCGCTGACGTCATACTTGGATAGTCAGAGCGTCAAAATGCTTTCAGATGATGATGATTTCGCCGAAAGAATGTCTAAAAGGTATTGTTACTTAGTTTTTGTTTTAAATATTTTCGTAAAAGCGCGGAATAAAATAAGTTCTTATTAAGTTCTAATTAAAACTATTTTCCTTTACAGTGCACCCCGTAAGACAACGTCAAAGGGGGAAAAAGTAGCCACAAAGAGGCGACCCGTAGAAAAGACCACGTACGACGACTGTGGGCATGCGCACACATCCACTTCCGATTGTCCATGCCGTACGCTAGAGTCCCCACCTTTGGCTTTATCATTCACTACGCCTATTGTTCAGCGTGGTGGGGGGAACGACAGAGTTAATCCGATCGAAGGGTCTAGTGGTTATACGGTGAAGGAAAACAAACGTGTATTTCGTAAAAAATATAACACGGAAGAAATTATTTTCGGTGTAAAGTTAGATGAAAGTGTCATAAACACGAGTTGGCGGTAGATAAGTCCTTAACACGCTTAGACGATCACGATCTCGTAAGGGTTTATGTATTCCAAAGGGGTATGACCACGCCTATTGTACTTAGTATTAGAAGGCGTGATGAAGCAGACGTTCAAACAATAATGGATTTGATCGAAATCATGCTTCAGTCCAACGAAGAGTTACTGTTGAACTCTTCATTCGAAATTCACGTCGGTACGGTTAAACTGTTAGTGGTAGGGAAGGGGGCTCCCATAGCCAATATCTACCACGACAAACTCAGGAAACGTTCGATAGTGACTATAAAGAACAAAGATTCTATGTGCGCCGCGACAGCAATCGTCGTTGCGAAAGCTTTTCTCGAGAACGATCCTGAAAAAAACAGAATTGCGTACAGCTGCGCAGCCTTACAAACTCAGATGGCGAGAGAGTTGTGTATAAAAGCGGATGTGGATACCGAACACCCATGCGGACTGCCCGACATGATTAAATTTGAAAACGCTTTGAATATTCAGATAGTGGTTGTCAGCGCAGACGCGTGTCACGACATAGTGTACAAAGGGGAAGTAAGATCGAAAAAGATATATCTATATCATAATTATTGTCATTTTGACGTCATCACAAAGATGAACGCATTTTATGCGCGTTCGTATTATTGCGCTGACTGTTACAAATGTTACAATGACAAAAATCGACATAAATGCGAGTTGACGTGCGACGTTTGTTACGCTAAAGGGTGTGTGGAAAACGCGAAACGGTCGTGCATGACTTGCCATCGTACTTTTCGAAGTGAAGCGTGTTTCAATAGACATAAAGTACAAACGCTTGATAGGGTGAAGAAAGACCAGAAAAATCTTTCCATATGCGAACGCTATTGGCAGTGTACGCGCTGTAAGAAACTCGTAGAAAGGGCGAAACGCGATCCGAACGAGCACGATTGTGACGAATCATATTGTAAAACCTGTGACGTATACCATACAGGAGATCATCGCTGCTTTATAGAGTCACTAGACGCTAAGTCGCCTAGTGAGAAACTCATTTTCTTCGATTTTGAATGTAGTCAAATCGGAGACGTACATCAACCCAACTTTTGCGTAGCTCAGAAGGTTTGCCACGACTGTATCGATTACGATGACATTAACAAACCGCGTTCCACGTGTAAAGTAAGACAAATTGTTTTTCAAGGGGAGACAACTGCGAACGACTTTTGTGAATGGTTATTCAGGCCAGTACATAAGGGGTATAGAGTTGTAGCCCATAACGCAAAGAGTTACGACGCGTATTGGTTATTGAAATACTTGATCGATAACGCCACCATTCCCGATACCATTTATAGCGGAAGCAAAATCATGAGTATACATTTGAAGAGCCTCAACATCAAAGTAATCGACTCTTTGAATATGATTCCATGCAGGTTGGCTGATTTCCCAAAAACCTTCGGTATTAACGAACTTCGGAAAGGTTGGTTCCCTCACTACTTCAACGTCCCCGAAAACCAGGACTACATCGGTCCATTTCCCGATACGTCGTTTTACGGAGTTGACAGTATGTCCACAAAAGACAAACAGAGTTTTCTTAAGTGACACGCAGAACAGTTGTTGAATGAGAGGGTCTTCGACTTTAGAAAGGAAATGTATGCCTACTGCGCCTCGGATACCGATATTTTGAGAAAATGTTGCATCAAATTCAGAAACCTGATTTTAGATCTGACAAAATCACCCCCCACCGCGATAGACGAGGAAGAGCCAGTAGGCGTTGATGCTTTTAATTACATCACAATAGCCAGTTTGTGCTTCGGTATTTACAGGCATTTGTTCCTAGAAAGCGATACCGTTGCTAGAGTTCCGAGCGAGGGTATTGTTGAAAGAGACCAATATTCGCATGTTTCAATCCAGTGGTTGGAATGGATTATGGCTACGAGTGAAGGTCAATCCTTGTTCATTCAACACGCTCTCAATGACGGGGAGAAACGTATTGGCCGTTATAAACTAGACGGATTCGACAGAGACAACGGCGTCGTGTACGAATATCACTCGTGTTATTATCACGGTTGTTTAATCTGCTACCGCTCGGACTATATAAACACGAAAACGGGCTCGTCTATGCAATACCTCTATGATAAAACTATGCGGAAGAAAAAATATCTCGAGACGTTAGGACTACGGTATATATGTAAATGGGATCACGAATTTCGCCGTGAAATAACGCAGAATCCCGAGCTTCAAACCTTCGTTTCACGACTCGATGTTCAACCGAGGTTGGACCCACGTGCCTCGTTTTATGGGGGAAGGAAAAACGCTTCAAAATTGTATCATACAGTGAATGAAGGAGAGCGAATAATGTACGTAGACTTTACGTCGCTCTACCCTTACGTGAACAAGAACGGTGTGTACCCAATGGGATACCCCAATATCATGAAAAAGGGTATCGCGTCGTAAAAGTATACGAGGTTTACGATTTTCCGCAGGCTGCAATGTATGACGGTGCCAACCCCGAAAGCGGGCTATTCACTTCTTACATTAACACTTTCTTACGTATAAAACAGGAAGCTTCTGGGTGGCCTGAATGGCTGAAAACCGAAAAGGACGAAGACGATTATATCGAACAATATAGAGTACACGAGGGTATCGACTTGAACAAATTAAACATAAAACGGAACCCTGGGTTAGGAGCAGTTGCCAAATTATGCCTGAACAGTTTTGGGGGTAAATTCGGTCAACGAAATGGGTTGAGACAATCTACGCCCTTTTGAAAGATCATGAAAAAGACGTCAAAGACTTCCACGACGTCAATAAAAACGTCGTACTTATGGAATGGGAACAAAAAAGTGAACACGTGGACACAGGGGCGTCTTCGAACGTCTATATCACAGCGTTTACAACAGCTCAAGCGAGACTGAAACTTTACGATGTTCTCGACCAACCCGATCGTCGAGTTGTATACTACGATACTGATTCGGTGATTTTTTCCACGGTAGATGGAGACGTAAATCCCGTGATAGGAGATTTTTTGGGGTGACCTCACGAACGAACTAGATGGTGACGATTACATAACCACATTTGCGTCAGGTGGGCCGAAGAACTATTGTTACAAAACAAAGAAAGGCGTGACCGTATGCAAAGTGCGAGGCTTTACGTTAAATGACAAAAATAGCCAACTGATCAACTATGATACCGTAGTTGACATGGTCAGAAATTTAACGTATACATGTTTGTGTGGAAAACACATTTACGAGTGTTCAAAATGTGGTCGGTACGATAAAGTCACAGTATACAACGAGAAGAAAATTTGTCGTAACAAGAGTAGAATAGAGATTTTCAATAGAGAGGAGAAGAAAGACTATCGCCTGGTATACACTAAGCGTGTAATTCAGCCCGATTTGGACACTCTACCTTACGGATTTTAAGCCGTCTAAGGGAACTTATTGTATTTAACCCGACTTAATAATTTGGCCTAATATTACAATGTAATAGATGTAGGAATACTTATATAGCTAAACACATTGTACTATTATTATTATTATTATTATTATTATTACTGTATTACTATTGGGTGAGTTGATCTCACCTACATGTATGTATATAAACCTATGTGTACCCTCGCTCAGTGTTTTAGCCAATCTCTGAGGATGAAGACAGCTGTCTTTGAAAGCTATGAGAATACACTATGTATCGTATTGCAGTAGTCGCTTTATTTATTTTGAGTTTATTACTGTATTGTTATGTATATTCTTATTGTGAAAAGAAAAACAAAAAAAAACAACAACTGAATACTTATCATAGAATGATAACCGTTGCATTTGACCGGTGTCAGTCCGTGATAAGACTTTTGTTTTTTAAACGTACTACGCTGAGAGCGAGAAGGAAAGAAAAGAAGACGAGAATACGGTAAATACATTTTCAATAGTATTTATTCATTAGCAACTAATACAATACAACTTTACTAAACAAACCCTTAGCTATAACAATATTACTCTTCATCGTGATCTGTCTCAGGTCTGTACACGATTTCAGAGGTCCTTAACCGAAGGTCGTCTAACACCCGCTCACGGCAAGAGAGATGACCTGTCTGGGGTTGTACATCCAAAAACCGTCAACGAGGCTCTGAAGTGAAGCCTTTCCAGGTTAGTTCACCTTCCTACATATACATATTACGTAACAATTCTAAATCTACTATTGGTAAATCTCTAATATCGTAGTGTTTAGCGATAAAAGCATGTACTAAAACATCGTTATTTTGTAGATTGTGAGTGAACATATTTACGATAGTTGACAATGATAATCCTCGGCATCTATGCAGTATATAAAAGATACAAAATTGACCGCAAACACTTGAAAAAGACCCCTGGATCCTCTTATTATTGTGTATCCATGATTTTGAAGTATATCGGAGGAATGGCGTATGAATCGAAATACTCGGCATTTCCATCTTCGTCTATGTACAAGGCTACCCAATGCTGACCTTCCAAGTAATGAGGATCCGTGTTGCAAACGTAGGCACGTTTTTCACCTTTTTTTCTCCGTTTAAGAGGTAATGTATCTCTAGAATAAACTCCTTTGAAAATATGTTTTGTATACGAATCAGACTTCAAGATATTTTCTATCTGTTTTGCGTCCATTATGCGGCATAGTCAAACATTACGTTGCGTGACCTGTCTATTAGGATCAAGTTATCGAACTCTGCGTAGCATATGACGTTGATGGTACTCGGTAGTGCGTGTGAGAACCTCATTTCAAGTCTCAGGTTTCCCTGTTTGATTAAATTGAAATGGTCACCATCGGACAAGTCGGGGGTCAGATCAAAACTGAACAAGGTGTACCCCGCGCTGAAATCTGTTCTCGATATGTCATTACCTTCGTCTTTGTAATGTTGCCCCGTGCTAGTGTACAATCCTAAGTACGATCTCATAAAACTCTGTCTCTCAAAATTTGGTTGCAGTGGTTTAGCTGGCACTTGTCGTCCGTCCACGTATAGGGCAAAAAAGTTAATGCCGTAGTGTTTCATATTGAACGGGCTTTTATTGTACACGCCATTATACGCATCGGTGTCTACACACCCCACCACAATGCGCTTTGGCAATTGGCCCAGAAACAGGTTCTCCTGATTTACGGACATGTTACCCCTAGGAACTGAAAATACCTTCACGGCCACCCTCCTGACAGGATATTTGCAGCTACCTTTCTGTAACGCGGCGGTGTGAGCTAGCATTACTGAAGGGTTCAGTTTCACTTTACGTACGAACAGAGACACAGAGCTTAGAGTGATCTTATACTCCGGATTCGCCTCGCTCGTCATCAGAGCGAATTCGTCTTTACTTCGTATGAGTTTTATTTTTACGTTTACGCCGTTGAGAAGATATCTACTCTGAAAGCATAAGTCGAGGTGGAGTTTACCCATTAGATCCACCATACGACTAGCCATAGTTAATCGCTTTCTTGCGGTAAACCCCTCATTATCACCCCCAGTCTTCATGTGCCCAGCGGTGTCCTTGAACCATAGTATCGATGTCAGCTGAGATTGCTTGGCTTCCCGTCCGTAACTCAACAGAGTTTCCAGGTATGAACGGTAGGGATATGTATTAGTACTGGAGGATATCAATGTCTCGTTTAAGCTGAAATCCACTTGACTGAAAAGCGAGTGCAACCAGTTGTTAACGGGTCCCACGTTATCAGCCATGTCCACATTTGTGTCATCGCCCTCGCTCTGACGTAAATATGCGTATTCGTTAAATCGATATAGTCATCGCCCGAACCGTTAATGGCGAACTCTATAGGACCATTGGACGTTAATGTCGCCACGGGGTAATGCTCCACCCATTGACCTTCTTGTACACTGGTTTGTGTAGGTGGCACCGAAAACAAGTCCAATTCGCTGTTCGCGCACTCGCATGACATTGGGTGTACTAACGCCATATGTAATTATTATATCGTTCACTGAAATATATCCCCTTTGATGCGCCCACTCGTCTTAACGGTTCTCCGACTGGACTTCTTCCTCTTTGTCCCTCTTTTTATAGGCATAGAGTTAGACGAAGGCGGTACTCCGAATAAATGTTGGTCGGCTTGACGCATCAGCTTCGCACCAGCCTGTTTGGTTCTATTTACAGCGGATTGCTTCACGCTGTGTCCCGACAGTACATCCCCCGCAATTTCTAGCCCCGTTTCAACGGCACGTTTACCTATGGATTTAGCACCGCGGGAGAGTAGTGGAAGCATGGTTTTAAAGATTCCACCGAGTATGTTTCCTATCCCATGCCCCCTCTGCACTGCCGCCCCCGAAAATACGGGTAGTCCGTGCCCGACCTGAGTCGTGTAGTAATCGGCGTATACTTTAGCATTACAATGATACGGCGTTCTCATGTTCATATGAAATTTGGCGAACGTTTCTGTCTAAAGTGTAGCGTCGCAACCACTTTACCCGAGTCGAATGATACTCTGGATCCGGTGTCATCCCTTATATCTATTTCAACAGTAGAGAAGTTTTTCTTTTGTAGGGGAAATATTTCACATGATCGCATGACTGCGTAACGTATTCATCGTGATTTCCGGTAATGGGTACAATACGTAACAGAGGTACAAGACTATCGCCTACTATATGCGACTCGACGATGTCGCAATAGACGTACAAAGAAGTTAGTTGCATGTTTAAATGTCCTTTTCTATTACTTGTGTGAGTACCTATCCCATGCTTATTATGATTAAATCCCAAAATTTCTTGTAAACGAGGGCTCAGTGTAACTGTAACGCCATTGTCCACACCTAATTTTGTTCGCTTAGTATGTT